>ML283112.1:18765-67562 GCA_005239495.1 Nicotiana undulata
ACCTCTAACTTGCTCGAATCTAATCAAAATTAACTTAATATCATTAACTAATGCTAAAGGAACTAGCTTTATTGAAAAATATAATTTTTCCTAAGTTTTCTAACAAAAAGTGAAAACCCGACCCCGGGCCCGCTTGGTCTAAACTCGGGGTTCGGACCAAATTACGTTACCCATTCACCCACGAACCCAAATATGCTATTAGTTTTGAAATAGGACCTTAATTTGATATAAAAATTTAATTTTTACAAAACTCCCTAATTCTACCCAAATCCTAAAGATTTACCATAAAAATTCTTTGTTTTTGCTTTAAAAGTGATGCAAAATAGTAAGGAATTGAAAGAACAATGTTTGGAATTGATTACCTATGAATTGTTGATGAAGATTGTTGACGAAAACTCATTTTTAGGGCTGGAACCTCGAAAAATTGGAGAAGAAAGGGTTTTTCCCGGATTTTAAAAGGTATTTATAATTGCTGGGCTGGGCAACTGTGCGATCGCACATGGTAGGGGAAATTGGGTTGTGCGATCGCGGGGTGGGGGGTGCGTTCGCACAGGGTAGGGGGGCTGGGGCAGTGCGTTCGCGTAGTATACTGTGCGATCACACAACTTACCTGGACAGTGCTTCGCGATCGCACACCAGGAGCTGTGTTCGCACAGTACAAAGCTTGGGACCCCTGAAGACTACACTATGCGATCGCGGTTATACCTTTGCGATCGCATAGTACAAAAACCGGGACACCAGATACTGAAAAACGAGTAGTTATTAAAACACCCAGTGGCCTATCCGAAACTCACCCGAGTCCTCGGGGCTCCAAACCAATCATGCACGCAAGTCTAAAAATATCATACGGACTTGCTCCTGCAATAAAATCATGAAAATAACATGTAAATCTATGAATTAAACCTCAAAACTCATCGTTTTCAACAAGAACTCTTAAAGTTCATAATTTCTCAACCGGATGTCCGAATCACGTCAAACAAACTCCGTTTTTCACCAAATTTCACAATTATCCTTTAAATATCATAACAAAGCTGTACCGGGCTCCGGAACCAAAATACAGAGCCGATATCAATAATTTTTAGCATTATTTATTTTCTTTAATTCTCAAACATTTTAGCAAAACAATTTCTTTCAAAAATTGATTTGTAAGGCTTGGGACCTCGGAATTCATTTTCGGGCATACGCCCGAGTCCCATATTTTACTGCGGAGCTCCCGGGATCGTCGGAACACGGATACGGATCCGTTTACTCAAAATGTTGACCAAAGTCAACTTTTATCAAATTTGGATTCTAAGAATCACTATTTCTCAAATTTTCACCTAAAAGCTTTCTGGTTTCACGCCCGGACTATGCACGCAAATCGAGGTATTTAATTTTAGTCTTTGTATGGTTATTAAGCATGGAACGAAGTCTAATTTTATAAAATGACCCCTTGGGTGATCACAATCTCCACCTCTACAACACACGTTCGTCCTCGAACGGACATAGAAAATTACCTGAAGTGGTGAACAAGTGTGGGTATCTACTTTGCAGGTCTGACTCAGACTCCCAAGTAGCTACCTCAACGGGATGGCCTCTCCACTGCACTCAAACTGAAGGAAAACTTTTAGATCTCAATTGGAGAACCTGCCGGTCTAAAATAGCTACCGGCTCCTCCTCATAAGTCAAGTCTCTGTCCAACTGAACATAGCTGAAATCTAACACGTGGGACGGGTCACCATGATATTTCCGGAGCATAGACACATGGAATACCAGATTAACTGAGGATAATCCTGGAGGCAATGCAAGTCTGTAAGCTACCTCGCCCACCTTATCAAGAATCTCAAACGTCCAGATATACCTAGGGCTCAGCTTACCCTTCTTCCCAAATCTCATAATACCCTTCATGGGCGACACACGAAGCAATACTCTCTATCTAACCATAAATGCTACATCACGAATCTTATGATCAGAATAACTCTTTTGCCTAGACTGAGTTGCATAGAGTCTTTCCTGAATAATCTTGACCTTATCTAAGGCCTCCTGAACTAAGTCTGTACCCAATAACCGAGCCTCTCCCGGCTTAAATCATCCAACTAGAGATCTGCACCGTCTACCATATAATACTTCATAAGGAGCCATCTGAATGCTCGGCTGATAACTGTTATTATAAGCAAACTCTGCTAACGGCGAGAACTGGTCCCACGAACCTCCAAAGTCAATAACACAAGTGCAGAGCATATCCTCCAATATCTGAATGGTACGTTCGGGCTGCCCGTCAGTCTGAGGGTGAAATGTCTTACTCAACTCTACTAGGGTACCCAAGTCACGCTGAACTGCTCTCCAAAAGTGCGAAGTAAACTGCGTACCCCGATCAGAAATGATAGACATGGTCACACCATGAAGGCGAACTATATCCTGAATATATAACTCATCCAACCGCTCTGAAGTATAAGTATTTGATACAGGAATGAAATGTGCTGATTTAGTCAGCCTATCCACAATAACCAAAACTGCGTCAAACTTTCTTTGAGTCCGTGGGAGTCCAACAACAGAGTCCCTAGAGATATGCTTCCTCTTCCACTTAAGAATATCTATCTACTATAGCAAACCACCGGGTCTCTGATGCTCATATTATATATGTTGACAATTTAAACAACGAGCCACATAAGCCACCATGTCCTTTTTCATCCTTCTCCACCAATGACACTGCCTCAAATCTAGGTACATTTTTAGCTGCTTGAATAAGTACTGGAGACTGCGATGGTCTGTAAAAACTTCACACTGCACACCATAAAGGTAGTGCCTCCAACCTTTCAAGGTATGAACAATGGTTGCCATCTCTAAGTCATGAACAGGGTAATTCTTCTCATGGACTTTCAACTGACAAGACACATACACAATCACCCTGCCATCTTGCATCAATACTGCTCCAAGTCCAACTCGAGAAGCATCACAATACACTGTGAAAGAACCCGAATCTGATGGTAACACTAACACCGATGCTGCAATCAAGGATAATCCTAAGTTTCTGAAAGTTCAACCCACACTCGCTTGACCATTCTAATGGAACATCCGTTCGGCTCAATATGTTTCTTAATAGTTGTTCACAGTCACTTACAGAATCATCAAATTTCTTCACGTCGTCAAAGAAAAAGTCTCCTTTCAAACCTTCACAATACTGATAACGAGATACGATGCTTGAAGACCTCGTAATTATATGCCCGAATTAACGTGTCTCATTTAACGCACCTTGAGCGGGCACCTACGTCATAGGTTAGACCTCAATAATTATAGCACGAATTTGGAAAATTATGTACATATAGTTAATTAATTAATTATTTTATTTATTTATTTACTTATTTACTTATTTACTTATTATTAGTATTACTTTTATTATTATTTATTCATTTATTATTATGATTATTATCATTATTTCGTACATAAATTGTTGAATAAGCCTAACAACCATGACTCTCTATCAGTACTATAGTAAAATTTTGATTCACACGGGAGAATTTAAACACAAGAATTTCCATCACAAGGACCTCGTCCTTACATAATTTTCACCGCGGCTCGTAGCCCGATTTAAACATCTCAAATCATATTAAAATGCGAGGATCTCGTCCTCAATTCTGAATCACAAGTAATATGCATATCGCCACTCAAAACCTTCCATTTTCTTCTTTTGAATATTATCCGTTAAATAAAATTACAACACGTAATGATAAACACAATTATCTCCTTAGAATTTCTCAATACAAGTATTCCCATAAGTAGATTTTTGAGTTACGAAGCTCACCCGAGAGTGGAGCATATTAGAAGAATTTTATTGGATACGCATAACCGAATTAAGTTCAGGAAATCATCACTTTATAATAATTAGAGATTGTTCTTGTAATGACACTAATTAATGAAGTGACCTAAGCCATACCATAGAAAATATACCAACAGGCTAGGTCTCCACCTCTAGGAATCAGACCTCCACATTCGGCATGTAAGTTGAGTTGTAACTGCAATGGGACACGTAGCTTGAGTGTTCTGATAAAATATAACTCTCCCAAGTCTAGGAAAATTTCTACCACTAGCCGAAATGAAGTATCAACCTGCCCTGAGTCGTCAAAAAATTTACAATCATGTTTGAGTCCTTTAATGAGTCTGTGGACTTGCTTTGTGGCTAGATAAACCGAAGTAGGAGTGTGACGGGCTGACTTATCGAACATGGTAGCATGTTCTAACACCGTCGTATGACCTAACGCAACCGCTCAAACCTTATGCACCACGCATTATGGAGGGTCCGAGAAACAAATTCTTTCCAAAGCATTTATGAGAACTAAGTTAAATAGTTGATGTTGCACTAGCTGGTCGTCCTCTTCGTAGGCTTGCCTCAACCACCGGCGACGAATTTCTTCCTTTACCATGTTGACTCAACACTGCTGAGCTACCCCACTTATTCGTGTACTCTTCGTTATTCCTTGGGATAACTCTTATTCCTATTGATGCACAACGACCCCACAACTAAAGCTTTATACAGATAATTTTTGGCACGAACCATATGGTCTAGAAGCTTGTCAACCACTGTGCTCCTTCTGGAGCACCCCAAAATCCGCAAACGTGACTTCCACGCCGAGTAAACCTTATGTAGATCTAAAGTTGTTTATATAGTTCCTTTGGTACTGAGGTATATGGTTATTAAGGAGACAAACACACCGCAATTTTTAGCTTTATCTCTTGCAAAAATCTTAGACCTTATGCCTTTCAAGCCAAAATCGATATAACACATGACCCTACAATCTATTCCTTAACAGTGGACTTCTCCACTTGGCACGAAGTCATAGGTCACAATGCTTGATAATCCACAATGTTAAATTTCACATCTCATAGAATTCAACCCCGTTGCTTCCAACTTATTCCCATGTTCCGAAATATTTCATAGCAGCGATCAAGAAAATCATGTGGGTCCTCAAAAGATGTACCACGGAAATGGAGTGGAAATAATTTGGTAAACTTGTCCAACCTCACTAAACAGACTAGTGCATCCTGTAACACTGGAGTTACGATAAATCTTTCCGACATCTGATTTAGTCCAACATGTACCGACTGAGCTAGAACCTCCGCGTCTAGATCCATTTGAGACTTTACAATAGGTGTTGATGTCCGAGCTTTAGTCTGAGCTCTACTTCTGTTTATTTCCCTAATCGTAGCTTTCATTGGGGCTTCGTCTCTTGTCCGGTTTCAAATGCTTTGCACGTTGTCGAGATTTGTGAGAGGACAAGAATAGACAAGTTCAACCATCAATGGTAGAAAAATTTCGCACGATAGAGTAGAATAGAAGTGAGATTGTTCCTAACTCAATAGCATATGAGAGATAAGTACAGATGTCTCCGTACCGATCCTTCAGACTCTACTAAGCTTGTTCGTGGATTGTGGGATCTAAGTAAACCTAGTGCTCTGATACCAACTTGTCACGACCCAAATTCCCAACCTCAGGGATCGTGATGGCGTAACACCACACTTGCTAGGCAAGCCAATGTTTGAAGTCAATTAACTAATTTCCTTGATTAATTACTCGAGCATAAATAAATAAATTTCAATAGAGCCTAATTAAAATAATTCCCAACAAAAATAAAATAAAATGATAACAATGACCATTTAAATAAAACGAATCACGAACTAATTATGTAAACAACTCTAAGACTACCCCAGGGTCTGGAGTCACAATCCATGAACTACTAAAGAATACTACAAATAAGGGCTGAAAGAATTACTGTAACTGTTCTGAATATAATAAAACAGTATAAATAATAATAGGAGAAAACTCTAGGAATCTGCGAACGCCGGCAGATGTACCTCGTGTCTCCAAACAAATCGGGTGGACGTCCTGGAACCCTCTACTGCTGACTAGTACCTGGATCTGTGCAAAAGAGCACAGAGTGTAGTATCAGTACAACCGACCCCATGTACTGAATATGTGCCGAGCCTAACCTCGGCGAAGTAGTGACGAGGCTAAGGCGGAGCTTTAACAATAAACCTGTAATATTAATATATATACGATAACACAATAAAATAATTCTACACGAACAAGAAAATATATATGAGACAATAATTATAAAACAGGAAGGAAATCTAAACACATCAATTCAAATACTACAACAATAATAAAATAACACAACTGCCTCTTTCAGGCCTCAACTATAACCAATCCTCAAAAATTTCTAAGTTCTTCAAACTCTATCTAAAAATATCATACGGACTTGCTCCTGCGATAAAATCATGAAAATAACATGTAAATCTATGAATTAAACCTCAAAACTCATCGTTTTCAACAAGAACTCTTAAAGTTCATAATTTCTCAACCAGATGTCCGAATCACGTCAAACGAACTCCATTTTTCACCAAATTTCACAGTTATCCCTTAAATATCATAACAAAGTTGTACCGGGCTCCGAAACTAAAATGACCCAATACCAATGATTTTTAGCATTATTTCTTTTCTTTAATTCTCAAACATTTCAGCAAACACAATTTCTTTCAAAAATTGATTTCTAAGGCTTGGGACCTCGGAATTCATTTCCGGGCATACGCCCGAGTCTCATATTTTACTGCGGACCTTCTGGGATTGTCAGAACATGGATCCGGGTCCGTTTACTCAAAATATTGACCAACGTCAATTTTTATCAAATTTAAATTCTAAGAATCACTATTTCTCATATTTTCACCTAAAAGCTTTCCGGTTTCACGCTCGGATTGTGCATGCAAATCGAGGTATTTAATTTTAGTCTTTGTATGGCTATTAAGCATGAAATAGAGTCTAATTTTATAAAATGACCCCTTGAGTTATCACATGAACATAAGCAATACCATCTTTTTAATTGTTTCCTTTCTAAAATTGGACAAATTTAGAGACGTTTAATAATCTTAGGCTATATAACCTTTAGCTTGCTCCAAGATGTTCGTCGGCTGATAAATTGGTATAACAATATTTTTGTGTGCTAAAGAATATATATAATCTTTTTGGTATATTAGTATTAGGATATGCGCTTTGCTTACCCTGTATTAATGAGTATAAAACTTGTATGAGTCATATAAATATTTTTAAACGATATATTTAGGTTATTAAATAAAAACTAAAATATATATATTCTTGAAAGTAATGAATGTTGATCTCATTTAGCTAACTCATTTTGGTAAAAATGCCCTGTTAAAGTCTTCAGATGCCTTATTGTGATTTTTGAGGACTTTTTAAAAAATATCTATGAAACTTATTGCTCTTGTGTGACGTAATACTCGAAACTAACAAGTGACACTAAAATAGTTCATTACAATTTATAGACAATAAATTGCGTCTAGAAAATAAAATCAAGACCGAAAAATATTGCAACAATCATAGTATTAGATTTCAAATAATATGAGTATACAATCTCTATGAATCCTCTGATTCTTCTTTCCAATAATAAATAAATCCAAGGGCGTTTGAGTTTGATCTTGTATATGTAGTTGTTGCCATGAACGATGATTTTGAATTCAACTAGCACGAACTTTGATTTGAACTCTTACTCCTTGAATCTTGATTTGTTCTTCGATCTTGAGCTTGAACTTGATTTCTTGAACTTGAATTTAATTGCTTGAAGCTTGAAACTTGTAGTGAAATTTGCATCGTTTGATCCATGAGCTCTCTCTTGCTTCTTGTTATAACTTCTGGTGTCTTTTCTGGGTTTTGAAGGCCCCTATTTATAGTTGTGGGAGGGAAGAGTTATGATAAGAACAAACTCTTTCCAACCAATCAGATTGAAGAGTGACAAGGCTGCATTTGATTGCCAGAACATGTCACTAGCACATGTGACACGGTTTCATTAGTCTTTTAATTTGACTTGAAATGCCTTGTCATTTTGACACGTGGCATGACCCCATTGACTTTTCTATTTGACTTGGCATGCCACGTTATTTGATATGTGACACCAAACTAGGCCTCTAAGAAGAAGACATCTTGGGCTTAATAAAGTGAGCTCATCACTTTAACCCTATTAAGTGGGCTAGCCCAATAAATTAAGACTTACACATTTAATCCATATGTATTTGGGTTATATAATTAATTCAATTTTATTAGCGCATAATATTTATCAGAACTATTATATCTTGAATTTAAAGTATAGCCTATATAAGTTTTTGATTTAATCAAATAAAATTTAAATATCTACAAATACCCCGTACTTCAATACTTACCTGAATAATTTTATTGAAATTGAGGCAAGGGTTGAAGTATTGTTAGGACATCATTCATTTACCTTCGTACGTAACATCACACCAAACACCCATGGACTTGCAGATTCCTTTAATCATTTGGATGATTATCATAATTATCTAAAAAAATATATCCCTCATTGGTGCAAAGTTTCATACAACCCATTATGATATAGCACTATCTTAGAAATTGGCAAGTGTCATAATAAGCATCTCTTTGGAGATATAGATAAGAATCACATGCATTTCTTGGCCAAAATACAATATTTACTATTTATTTGGTTTCATCCCTTATACTTCCAATTTTAAAAGAGCTAAATCTTACGGGACTAATAATCCCAAAAGAATAATCATGTGAGCTTTCACTAGTAACTAATAATCCCAAATAAATATTATGGGCTAATATAATTGAGTTAATTATATAAGTTCAATATATATGGATTAAATAAATAAGTCTTAATTCATTGGGCTACAAATGATGAGCCCACTCCATTAAGCCCAAGATTTCATCTTCCTAGAGGCCCAAATTGATGCCCACGTGTCAAATGACAAGGCATATTAAGTCACACTAAAAGGCCAATAATACCGCGCCACGTGTGCAAGTGACATGTTCTGGCCAATCAAATGCGTCTATGTCACACTTCAATCTGATTGGTCGGAAAGAGTTTATTCTTATCATAACTCTTTCATCCCACAACTATAAATATGGGTCTTCATAACTCAGAAAAGAAACTAGAAGTTATAATAAGAAGCAAGAGAGATCTCGTGGATCAAACGCCGTAAATTTCTCTAAGCAATCAAGTTCAAGTGCAAGAAATCAAGTCCAAGCTCAATAACGGAGAACAAATCAAGGTCAAGTTCAAGCAATCAAGCTCAAGCTCAAGAACAAGATCATCGTTCGTGGAAACAAATATAGGTTCAAGATCAAGCCCAAAGGCTCTTGAATTTATTTATTATTGAAAAGAAGAATCAGAGGATTCATGAGATTGTAACGCTCAATTATTCGAAATAAAAATACTACGATTGTTGCAATATTTTTCGATCTTGATTTTATTTTCTCGACGCAATTTATTATCGACAAATTCTGGCACGCCCAGTGGGACAATCTCTACCTCTCATCTTAACTTTTCAATCACCAAAGTTCAAGAACAAAGAAATGGATTCCAAGAAAATCAACTCCAGTTCAACTTCCGCCAAGGCTGCTAATTCGAGGTTCTATGCTGATGTGGAAAACATACTCGAAGTTACTTTTGGAAGATTTGGATCATTTACGAGGAGCAAAGCAAGCTCGTTAGGACAACAAGCACCCCAAGTGCTGTCCGCATCTACCCCTGTTTTCGGATCTTCATCCTCAAAAGGAGTAAGATCTTCCACACATGCACCCGAAGGAGGAAGCGATGTTGCTGAAAAGATCAAGAAAACTCTTTTTCTGCTTGACCTCTCCGGATCCAAGCACACTGCTATGAAGGAATATGATGATGTTTCAAGTGATGCATCCTCCCCACTTACACCATATAACATGAGCCAATCAAGGATCAATCTGTGTGACAATCCATGATACTCTCCATCGTCCACAACAATCATGCAAGCCATGGTGACAAGCACTTCATCTGTGGAGGAGCAGTTGGCAAACTTGACGGAAGCAATCACTGGCTTGACCAAATGCATGCAAAATCAAGATGCTAGAATTGACAATCTAACAGACAGGGTGGGAATCTTGATAGAAGAAGAATCAACCCATGCACTTGGAAAACTCCCAGAAGTTCAAGAGAATGATTCTCCCCCAGGACAAGTTGCATCTGCTAAGGAAATTCCAATCTCTTCGGAAGGGATGATTCCAATAAATCAACTAAAGGAGTTCATTGAAGGGACTATAAAAGCAAATATGAAGTCGCTTCCAAGTCCTCCTTTACCTACGCAAAGTCGTACACTTCAAGGATCGATATGTTGAAGATGCCTGCTTGCTATCAACCTCCAAAATTTCAATAGTTTAATGGCAAAGACAATCCAAAGCAACATGTGGCACACTTCGTTTAGACATGCAACAATGCTGGGACTTATGGAGATTACCTCGTCAGGAAGTTTGTCTGCTCATTAAAAGGAAATGTTTTTTATTGGTATACGGACCTCGAGGCTGGATCTGTTGATAGCTGGGATCAACTAGAGCAAGAATTCCTCAATTGCTTTTATAAAAAGAGACGTACTATGAGTATGATAGAACTCACAAATACTTTTCAACGGAAAAGCGAACCAGTTATCGACTTTATCAATCGTTGGAGGAATGCAAGCCTCAACTGTAAAGACAGGCTTAGTGAAGCTTCTGACATAGACATCTACATCCAAGGTATGCATTGGGTATTACGTTACATCTTGGAAGGTATCAAGCCTAGCACGTTTGAAGAACTTGCAACTCGTGCCTATGACATGGAGTTAAGCATGGCCTCCGCTAGAAATGAAAGGCTGCCCATCTATGAACCTCGCAAAGGGAACGACAAGCAAGAAGTCAGAAAATGGAGCAAGTTTGTACCAAGATCTGAAAATAAAGAAGCTATGAATGTCAATAAATCACCCTTGAAGTTCACGACGAAGGTGAGCAGGAAGAAGAGTATGAAATCCACTTCGTTTCAAGATAAGCCAAGTGGAAAGTTGACTCTAAAAGAGATGCAAGAGAAAGAGTACCCATTTCTGGATTCTGATGTGCCAACTATTTTTGATGAACTCCTCGAGTTAAATCTCATTGAGCTTCTAGAGATGAAGCAGCCAAATGAAGATAGGAAAATTGATGACCCAAATTATTGCAAATATATCGACTTGTGAGCCACCCTATGGAGAAGTGTTTTGTCTTCAAGGAAAAATTTATGGACTTGGCTCGTGAAAAGAAGATCGTGCTTGAAGATGAGAAAGCAAGCGCAAGCCAAGTTTCTATCACCTTTGGCTCATTTAGTCCGGATGAATTATGCGGTTTTAAAGAAAGTAAAGATGAAGAATTACTGGAAAACCACAAAGTTGAAGACGATCAACCTGAAGACGATGGAGGTTGGACGTTGGTGACTCATCATAGGCACCACAAAAGGAGGTCATGGAAAGAATCAGTAGAACAACCAACAAGAAAAATGGTGGTAAGATGAACAAGGAGATGGAATCCACTTAAGGACTTAAAGAAAGCAAAAGCGGAGGTGCACCACCCTCAAAAGCCACGACATCTAATGCCCTTGGAGGAGATTTTACCAATTTGGTTTCGCATGAAGATTTCCCAAGGGGTTATTGATGCCTCTTGTTCCATACTGACGATGGGAAAGAATAGAGTGATGACCTAATACTGGCACCATCTTCGGAAAAGCTTATCGAGTCCACTCCTCAAGAAGTTAATGCTTGTGGGGAAAAATTCACGTTCACAAATGACGATCTTTTTCTAGGTGAAACTCTTCATAACCGCCCATTGTACCTGGTTGGCCATATGCGTGATGAAAGGGTAAATCAAATTTTCGTTGATGGGGGATCCTCAGTGAACATTTTGCCAATTCACACTTTGAAAGAACTTGGTATTATCATGAACGAACTCTCAGAAAGTCGTGTGATGATCCAAGGATTCAACCAAGGGGGGAAAAGAGCCATAGGCGCGATCAGGCTAGAAATCACCATTGAAGATATGCAATCAAGTGCATAGCTGCATGTGATCGATGTGAATACTTCATACAATGTCTTTCTTGGAAAGCCTTGGATACATGAGAACAAAGTAGTTCCGTCTATCTACCATCAATGTTTAAAATACTACGAGGGTGAAGTCGAGAAGACAATAATTGCCAATGATGCGCCATTCACCGAGGCAGAGTCACACTTCACTGATGCAAAGTTCTACTTGAAGAACCACATCGGGAAGGAGCTAAAAGTTGATGATGGCATGAAAAGCAAGAATGACAAGCCCATAACTAAAAGAGCTGAGGTAACTATTGGTAAATCCAAAGGTGTTACTGAGGAGCTACAACCCAACGTGAATAAATCTCATAGAGGGGATATTGCATCTTATGGCAAGAAAGTAAGTCCTAAGCTCCAATATGTCCTAAAAGGAAGAAAGACGAGGGCGAATCATCTAATCTCCAAACCAACACACTAAAGGAGTTAACTCTTCCGGTAAAACGAATCGAGGCAGTAAAGTTGTCCTCGAATACGCTTGTAGGGTTTGTAGACCAAAATCATTTGCAGAATGTGGCACTCCCAACAAAGCTAACAAATGAAGGTTTTGACCCTATTACTTACAAGCAATTTGCAAAAGCTGGATACAATCCCAATGAGCCATCAAAGTTAGGGAAGCTCCCATCAGAAGCTGCAACGAGGCAACCACGTGAAGGTTTGGGATACAAGCAACCCTCACCAGTGCGCATATCAATAAGAAGGGCGGGTAGCAATTATATCACTGCAGAAGATGAATCTGCCGTTTCTAACAGGTCTTCCGTCTTTGACTGACTCGGAAAAATAAAATGTGAGAACTTCCGTATTTGAGAGATTAGGTCCATTAAATAAGGGTAACAAGTTCTAGAGAAATTATCGAAATACAAGAACACCCGCTTCACCCAAAATTCAGAAGATCTCTAAAGATTTCCAAAGTTTGGTTCCTTCTAGAATGAAGCGACAAACAAAAGTCATGGTTTCGTGTGATGAAGTACTGAAGGTGAAGCCATACACTGTGGTCTACACTAAAGAATGTGATGAAAATGAAGAAAGTGTGGGTTCTTCGTATCATGTTACTGCACAAAACGAGCATGGTGTTTTATCTCTAATGGAGGATGATGAGAAATTGGACGATGTTTCACCGTGTTATCACATATCCTTCAACGATGGGGATCCTCAAGAAGATGAAGATGCGAAAGATGCTCCCCCAGAACTTGAAGAAGGGGTGAATGCAACTGTTGATGCCTTAAAAGAAGTTAACCTTGGCACTGATGAAGAACCAAGACCCACCTACCTAAGTGCTTTACTAGAAGTTGATGAAGAAATCACTTATATTGAGTTACTCAAGGAGTTTAGGGATGTATTGCTTGGAGTTACAAAGAAATGCCTGGCTTGGACCCTAAAGTGGCAGTCCATCACCTTACGGTCAAGAATGACGCTCATCCTGTTAAGCAAGCTCAAAGGCGTTTTAAACCGGACTTTGTTCCCCTGATTGAAACTGAAGTTAACAAACTCATTGAAGCTGGATTTATTCGGGAAGTTAAATACCCAACGTGGGTTTCAACTATTGTCCCGGTAAGGAAGAAGAATGGCCAGATTTGCGTATGTGTTGACTTTAGGGATCTCAACAATGCGTGTCCCAAAGATGAATTCCCGCTTCCTATTCCAGAGTTGATGATTGATGCTACTCCTGGGTATGAGGCAATGTCATTTATGGATGGTTCTTCAGGCTATAACCAAATTCGCATGGCACCAAACGATAAAGAGCTTACTGCATTACGCACCCCAATGGTATTTATTGCTACAAGGTAATGCCTTTTGGCTTGAAGAATGCTGGTTCTACTTACCAAAGGGCTATGCAGAATATTTTCGACCATTTTCTCCACAAGAATGTCGAATCTTATTTTGATGACTTGGTGGTAAAATCAAGAAAGAAGGGAGACCACTTGAAAGACTTGAGAATGGTATTTGAGTTGCTCCGGAGGTACCAACTTAGGATTAACCCATTTAAATGTGCCTTTGGAGTTACTTCTGGAAAGTTCCTTGGTTTCATTGTCCGACATCGAGGGATTGAAATTGATCAAACCAAAGTGGATGCTATTTTGAAAATGCCTGAGCCTCGGGATATTCATGAATTGAAAAGTCTGTAACGAAAGCTAGCATACCTTAGGAGATTCATCTTGAACCTAGCTGGAAGGTGCCAACCATTTAGTCGCCCCATGAAGAAAGGCATTCCTTTCAAGTGGGACCAAGCTTGTAGCAACTCCTTCAAAAGTATCAAAACCTACTTGATGAAGCCTCCAGTTTTAGCAGCTCCTATATCTGGAAAGCCATTGATACTATATATTACGGCGCAAGAAAGGTCTGTTGGAGCACTGCTAGCCCAAGAAAATAGCGAGGGGAAAGAAAACTTATTTTACTACTTGAGCAGGATGATGACACCCACCAAATGAGCTAAATTATTCGCCAATTGAAAAGTTGTGTTTTGTTCTAGTCTTCTCAATTAAAAAGTTGAAGCACTACTTTCAAGCTCATGTTGTCCGTCTTTTTTCCAAAGCAAATCCCATCAAGTTCGTGATGTCAAAACCTGTTCTTAGTGATCGACTAGCGAGATGGTATCTCCAATTCCAACAATTCGAGATTTTGTACATCCCTCAAAAGGCTGTAAAAGGACAAGCATTGGCAGACTTCTTGGCAGATCATCAGATACTTAATGATTGGAAGCTAACTGACGAACTACCTGATGAGGATGCAATGGTCGTTGAAGTTCAACCTCCATAGAAAATGTACTTTGATGGTGCTGCGCATCGTGGGGGAGCTGGTGCTGGCGTAGTATTTGTCACTTCCCAAGGTGAAGTCTTGTCGTGCTCCATCACCTTGACATAACTCTGTTCCAACAATGTTGTTGAGTATCAAGCATTAATACTTGGGCTTGAAATGGTCGTTGATATGAAGCAATTGAAATTGCAAGTCTTTGGTGACTCCCAATTAGTGGTCAATCAGCTTTTGGGTAGCTACGAGGTAAAGAAGCCTAAACTAGTCCCATATCATGATTACGCTAAAAAGTTAATGGGGTGGCTCGGTAATGTGACTATTCAACATGTGCCGAGGAAAGAAAATAAGAAGGTTGATGCTTTAGCTGCCCTAGCTTCATCATTAACCCCTCCTGATCAAGCGCAAGTTACTGTCTGCCAAAGATGGGTAGTACCACCACCAAATGAGGTTGAAGGTAAAGAAAATGAACTCAAGCATCTTGTCGTTGTTTCTGAAGTTGAGAAAGAAGAATGACGACAACCCATTATCGACTACTTATGCTATGGGATACTTCCAGAAAATCCGAGAAGAAGGACTGAAATCCATCGTCGTGCACCTCGCTTTCTTTACTACAAAGATACTCTGTATAGAAGGTCGTTCGAGGGAGTAGTCCTGTGATGCTTAGGGGAAGAAGAAGCACTCCAAGCTTTGCAAGAGGCACATTCTGGGGTATTTGGTTCACACAGTCTAGACCAAAGCTCCACTTCCATATAAAAATGATGGGATATTATTGGCCAACGATGGTAAAAGATTGCTTGGACTACGCTCGAAGATACATGGCTTGTAAATTCCATGCGAATTTTATTCATCAACCTCCTGAAGTGTTGCACCCGACTATTGCATCCTTGCCGTTTGACGCTTGGGGATTGGATGTCGTTGGACCACTACCAAAGTACTCTGGTGGGCACCTATACATCTTTGATGCAACTGACAACTTCTCAAAATGGGCTGAAGTTGTTGCTCTTAAGGAGGTAAAGAAGGAAAATGTTGCAAGTTTCATCCGAGTAAACATAATCTATCGCTTTGGCATTCCTCGTTATATAATAACGGATAATGAAATCCATTCGATAATAGGTTGATGAACAATATTTGTGATCTCTTTGGCTTCAAGCAACGTAACTCTTCGATGTACAATGTTGCCGCCAATGGTCTAGCCGAGGCATTCAACAAAACTCTATGCAACTTGTTAAAGAAAGTCGTCTCCAAATCCAAACGAGATTGGAATGACTGTATGGAAAAATCTATATGGGAATATAGGAAGACTCACCGCACGCCAACACAAGCGACTCCATATTCACTCATTTACGAAGTCGAAGTTGTCTTGCCACTTGAGCGTCAAATACCTTCATTATGACTGGCTATCCAAGAAAGGATAACTGATGAAGAAAATGCTCGACTTTGATTAGCAGAGCTAGAGGCTCTTGATGAGAAGAGGTTGGAAGCTAAACAGAGTCTTGAATGCTGTCAAGCTTCATTGTCTCGCGCCTTCAATAAAAGAGTTCGCCCGAGATCCTTTCAAGTATGAGATCAAGTCTTTGCCATAAGAAGACCCATTATTACTTCCCATAAACTTGTAGGGAATTTCACTTAGAAATGGGATGGGTCATATGTCGTGCAAGAATCTTATTCAAGTGGGGCTTACAAGCTGGTTGATGCAGATGGCATGAGAATCGGCCCTATCAATGGCAAGTTTCTGAAGAAGTATTATCCTTGAAGTTGCAACGCTCCTTGACACATGAGCCTAAATTGCATGTTCCTACACTCCTGGACCGCATGAGTCTAAACTGTGTACGGCCTACAAAACAAAAAGATCTGCTAGGTTGAAAACCTCGAAAGAGGCGGCCTAGGCAAAAGTTAGGACATAAAAAAATAGTTCTACCCATTCTGAACTACGGTATGACTTGATCCTCTTCACCGAGGTACATAGGCAGCTTAGAGTTTTATTTATGATTTCAGTCGCATAAGTTCAAAAGATACATAATCCCTCAATCGTTTACCGAGTGAAGTACGATGGAGTGTAATTCAATCAATTAGCACTTGAAAATCAAGCTGAGAGATCGTTCTTCTGTTAAACTTTGGATCCCATTTGATTTAGAGGAGGCAAGCTGCTATGGTTAATTGGTGTCTTCAATGAAATGATTAATATCTTTTTGGAGGTTGTCAAGTATTTGCATTGAAGTCCGGGGATCCGTTATGACTTCACGTTTGCCAAACCTTCAAGTTATTATGGTCTGCCTTCATGACATTTCAAATTCAGAGAGACTTGGACCCAAGATATTTGCTGAGAATTTCAATTTTTGACAATTAAAAAGGTCTTACAATCTCAAGGCTCCCACACCAAGATACAAATATTTTGGTGAAGTCGTGTTAATTTGAAACTGTCGGCATAACAGGAACCAAAGTTGACTTCAAAATATTATCTGAAACTATCCTTAAGGCATTAAGTTTTGCATTTTGGATATGTTATAGATTTTGAATTTAAGTTTCCAATGGATCAAATGGTTCATGATTTCAAAATTCCTACATCGAGATGCAAATATTTTGGTGAAGTTGTGCAAATCTAAAATCGTCGACGTGACAGAATTTAAAGTTAGCTTAATAATAATATCTGGGACGACTCTCAAAGTGTTTGATTTCAAATTTTGGATATGTCTTAGATCTTGAAGTCTGGTTTCTAGGAAATCAAACGGTTCATAATTTTGACGTTTCTACACCAAGATATAACCTTTTTAGTGAACCTGCACAAATCTGAAATCGTTGACGTGACAAAATTTAAAGTTAGCTTCAAAATATTATCTGGGTCGATTCTGAAGGTGTTTGATTCTAAGTTTTGGATATGTTTTATATATTGAAGTCTAATTTGTGAGAAATCAAACAGTTTATTTTTTGGATTCTCCCACAACAAGATATGAATCTTTCATTACAAGCGCGTAAAGCTAAATATTATGCGACTAAGATAAAAGTCGGACGATGTAAAGCAAAAGAGAAGCTGAAATATTTAAGCCCTCGAAGTCTCCAAGTTGAAATCTTCAAGTCTTTCGGCCTTCAAGTTGAAGTCTCTAAGTTGAAATCTTCAAGTCTGTCGGTCTTCAATTCGAAGTCTTCACGTTCGCCACTCTTCAAGTTGAAATATTTAAGCCCTCCAAGTCTCCAAGTTGAAGTCTTCAAGTCCGTCGGCCTTCAAGTTTCAGTCTTCAAATTCGCCGATCTTAAAGTTGAATTGTTTAAGCCCTCCAAATCTTCGAGTTAAAATCTGCAAAGTCTGCTAAATCTTCAAACTTTTCCAAGTGTTCAAGTCGATATCATCAAGTCGATGTCGTCTTCGAGTTGAAGATTTATAATTTTCCAATCTTAAGGTGGACATATAAGTCCCTTTGCACCTTAAGTTGGCCTCTTCGTGTGTTTTTCCTTAAAAGGAAACTATAACTTTCCAATCTTAAGGTGGACATATAAGTCCCTTTTCACCTTAAGTTGGCCTCTTCGTGGGTTCCTTAAAAGGAACTATAACTTTCCAATCTTAAGGTGGACATGTGAGTCCCTTTGCACCTTAAGTTGGCCTCTTCGTGGGTTCCTTAAAAGGAACTATAACTTTCCAATCTTAAGGTGGACATGTGAGTCCCTTTGCACCTTAAGTTGGCATCTTCGATAGTCGGGTCATTTTGAGAGTAATCTCTCTGGTAGTCGGGCCATATTGAGAGTAATCTCTCCAGTAATCATGACATTTTAAGAGTAATCTCTCCAGTAGTCGGGCCACGTTGAGAGTAATCTCTCCAGTAGTCGGGTCACATTGAGAGTAATCTCTCTGATATTCGAGCAAAGATGCGTACTCATCCCTTCACACCTAAAATTGCATTCTTCATGCATGGAGGAATCTACTCTCACTTCCTTGACCTACAAAAGAAAAATAAAATGGGTTTACTACGAATTGATGCTCAACAAATACGAGTACGTGGGTTTACATAGATTTATGGAAATGGGCGTTAAAATTTTGTTTTCGATGTGAGACTATCAACTAAGGCGGCTGAATGTTAAAGCAACTAAAATTGGGATTAGGAACTTCAACGGAATACGGACAAGACTTGATTTACGATGTGGGAATGACTATAGTTTGTTTTCTACAAGAATTTTTATTTGTTAAAGTCAGGAGCCTAAACCTTTCCTTAACCAAGTAAATAAGTGATAAACCTTTCCTTGCCCAAGTAAATAAGTGATAAAAGGAAAGGATCCCATGCAGGTTGTGCCTCCGTGTAACATTACTAAGGAGCCAATGAGGTCAAACTTTGCTAAAATAGATAAAGTGCAACAATACTACACTTGATCACATATCCTAGAGTTCTTTTTTGAAGTACTAAGGAGTAAGGAGTATATTTTTGGAACACCTTTTTTTAAATACTAACTATAGTGTATTGTTTACCTAGAAATTTCATGGAGAACAACATCTGGTAGGGTGTTCAAGGAAATATTGAAGAACCCAACAATGTGTTCTTGTTCCAGAGAACGACCATTCACTTAAGAGTCAAGACCATCAAATGCGTTCTATGAACTACGTGAAGAGAAAGTGACATGCCAAGACTGCAGACACGGACTAGCAAATGATGCCATACCGGGTCGCCCCAGATACAGAATAGGGGAAGTGCACAAATAGTCGCTTTTAGGACCCTATCTAAAGAGCAAATGGAAGTCGAGGCTCATATCTGCTTGAAATGGGGCAAAGAGAAGGCGAAAATATCCTAGAGTTGATATTTTAATACACCAGACTTTAATAAGCAAAGAACTATTTGTTTAAGTTGGTATTTTCATGAATTAAAATCTATATTAGGAGCAACAGTCAATGAGCTATGAGATAGTTTACAAATTATATGAAAGTTGATGTCTCTTATGTCTACCGATTGGAGGAAATATAACCAAAGAAATGGTACTTCAACCCTCGCCTTTGAAGCTCAACAAATTTTATATTTCGACAAGTCTTGAAGTAGGGGCATTTGTAGGCATGTAAAATTTATTGAATTATTTAAATATATGTATTCCAAATAAATATTATGGGCATTGAATTAATTATATCAGTCCAATATATATGGATTAAATAAATAAGTCTTAATCCATTGGGCTAACCTATTTAATTAGGCTACAAATGATGAGCCCACTTCATTAAGCCCAAGATTTCATCTTCCTAGAGGCCCAAATTGATGCCCACGTGTCAAATGATGTGGCACGCCCAGTCAAGTGGAAGAGCCAATAGGATCATGCCACGTGTCCAAATGACCAGGCATATTAAGTCACAATAAAAGGCCAATGATATCGTGCCACGTGTGCAAGTGACATGTTCTGGCTAATCAAATGCGTCCATGTCATACTTCAATCTGATTGGTCGGAAAGAGTTTGTTCTTATCATAACTCTCCCCTCCCACAACTATAAACAGGGGTCTTCATAACTTAGAAAAGACACCAGAAGTTATAATAAGAAGCAAGAGAGAGCTCGTGGATCAAACGCCGCAAATTTCTCTATAAGTTTCAAGCTTCAAGCAATCAAGTTCAAGTGCAAGAAATCAAGTTCAAGCTCAAGAACGAAGAACGAATCAAGGTCAAGTTCAAGCAATCAAGCTCAAGCTCAAGCTCAAGAACAAGATAATCGTTCGTGGAAACAAATATAGGTTCAAGATCAAGCTCAAATGCCCTTTAATTTATTTATTATTGAAAAGAATAATCAAAGGATTCATAGATATTGTAACGCTCAATTATTCGAAATAAAAATACTACGATTGTTGAAATATTTTTTTATCTTGATTTTATTTTCTCGACGCAATTTATTGTCTACAGTTGTCATAAGAGTTCCTTCTAACATTAGGATAAACAGAGGATGTATGTTTCTGAGCTCTAGCATTGGCAGCTAGAGTGGCTTCGGCTACCTTGGCTAACCTGCATGTTTTATCTAAGGTTTTAGGCTCGTGAATCATAATAGGATTCACCAACTCTTCCTTCAAACCTCCAGGGAAACAAGAGATAGCTTGCTCAACACTCAAGTTGCATTGAGCTACTAGCCTATCAAAGGCAAATTGAAACTCTCTAATCGGCCCTGTTTGCTTTAACTGTTTCAATTCTAGCATAGAATCAGAGAAATCAACACTAAAAGTTTCGATGAGCTCAACTATGTACTCATCCTACACAGGTAGCATAGGTAGATTTCTACACTTGTAGGATTGATGCCAGGCTAAAGCTTCATCATCGAGATTCATAGCTACTAACCTCGCTCTCTGATTGAGAGGAGTCTCATCCTCAGCAAAATACTGTTCGATTCTGTATAACCATGTTTTTAAATTCTCTCCATTGAATCGTGGAAAAACTAGGTTATGATTACGATTTGTATTAACACAGTAAGGATTTGGTCCTAGAATTCCTTGACCTGATTGGAATAATTTATCCTTAGCAGCAGATGTAGATGCATTATCCTTTGATTGTTGATGCAATTGAAACCCGTCAAAGGACTTTTTAAGAGCACTCACCATGTGCAGGAGTTCACTGTGACGCTTATCAAAATCCTCTCTTAATTTCTGCTGTTTTTGAGCCATTTATGCTCAAAGGTCTAGATGTTGAGCTGCCAGATCTTCATACTGCTCTTGCAAATCCATATGTGTATTATCAATGACAAGGTCTACAACTCAATATGGGCCCATCTTCTACAAGGCTCTGATACAAATTGATACCAAATTGAGGTATCAAGCTTCGATCGAGGTGAAGAACAACAGAAATGAGAGGCAGAATCAGAAATAGAGAAGAAGAAGCAGAGAAAATGAAGAAACTCAATTCATATTCCGGATACTATTACAACTTGATGTATAATCTACTTATAGTATTTGAAATAAGCTAAAAATGCTGAAAATGAAATGAAACATGCCAAATGTGTGACTAAGGCTTTAACTAACTTTCCCGCCAAAAACCTAGCCAACTAATATTCAAAAATTGAGCAACTAACTTTCAAAATTTTCAAATATTCAGCCAATATGTGTATCACAACCCTACCATCATGTTTTTCACGATATCAATACTTTACAAACTAAAAAAGAAGCTTTTAAAATTTGATTTGATTCACGTTTTAAAAATCAGATCATTGACCATAAGAAATGGATCTGGTTTTTCTACAACTTGCATTGTTCTTTTGGATTTCTCACCATCAGCTACTTATTGCAGAGCTACGAAATTCGGTTTTCGATTTAACGAAACACCGAACCATTAAAACCGACCACCAAACCGAACACCAAACATTTTGAAACTATAAACCGCAAATCGACCGAATAAATCAAAAAACAAAAACCATATAAACTGAAACTTTTGGTTCGGCCGGCTTTTCGGTTCGATCGGTATTATGCCCACCCCTATTGAATATTAGAGAGATTACTCTCAAGGTGTGAAGGGATGGATACTCATCATGGCCCGAACATCGGAGAGATTACTCAGGATGGCCCGAATATTGGAGAGATTACTCTCAGAATGCAAAAATATGGATACTCATCACGGCCCGAATATCGGAGAGATTACGCTCAAAGTGTTGAGGTTCCTATGGCATATCGAAGTACAAGTACCTGGCAACAAAGATGGACAAATCCATAAAGAGGCCAACTTAAGGTGCAAAGGGACTTAAACGTCCACCTTAAGATTGGAAAACTATTGTTCCTTTTAAGGACAAACCTACGAATAGGACAACTTAAGGTGCAAAGGGACTTCCTTGTCCACCTTGACATTGGAAAGTTATAGTTTTGTTTAAGGAAAAACCCACGAAGAGGCCAAACTAAGGTGTAAAGGGACTTAAATGTCCACCTTTAGATTGGAAAATTAGAAAGCTTTAACTCGAAGAGCGGCAAACTTGAAGACCGGCGATCTTAAAGATTTGGTGAACATGAAGACACAGTGAATCTCCGAGCTTCAATGCAAATACTTAGTAGCCCCCCAAGAGACTATAATCATTCCATTGAAGATACCAATTTACCATAAAGGCTTGCCCCTTATAAATCAAATGGGATCCAAAGTTCAATAGAAGAATGGTATCTCAACTTGATTTTCAAGTGTTGATTGAATGGATTACATTCTATCATACTTTATTCGAACAATGATTGGGGCATTATGTATCTTTTGAACTCAAGCGACTGAACTCAGAATCGAACTCTAAGTTGCCAACGTACCTCGGTAAAGAGGATCAAGTCTTATCGTAGTTCAGATTGAGTGAGCTTTTTTTTTTTTATGTACTAACTTTTTCCTAGGACGCCTCTTTCGAGGTTTTCAACCTAGCGGACTTTTTTTTTGGCCGTATACAATTTTATACTTTTGTAGGCCAAGAGTAACACGCAATTTATACTCTTATGTTAAGAAGCATTGAAACTTCAAAGATAATACTTCTTCAAAAACTTGCCATTGACAGGGACGATTCTCATGCCATGTGCATCAACCAGCTTGTAAGCATCACTTGTATAACCTTCTTGCATGACATATGACCCATCTCATTTTGAAGTAAACTTCTCTACAGGTTTATGAGAAGTAATAATGGGTCTTCATATAGCAGGACTTGATCTCCTACTTGAAAGGATCTTGGGTGAACTCTATTATTGAAGGGGCGAGACAATCGAGCCTAATAACATTCAAGACTATGTTGAGCTTCCAACCTCTTCTCATCAAGAGCCTCCAACTATGCTAATCTAAGTCGAGCATTTTCTTCATTAGTGTTCCCTTGTTGAATAGATAATCGTAATGACGGTATTTGACGTTCAAGTAGCAAAACGGCTTCGACTCCATCGACAAGTGATTAAGGGGTCGCTTGTGTTGCTGTGCAGTGAGTTGTCTTGTATGCCCACATAGCTTCTTTCATACAGTCATTCCAATCTCATTTGTATTTGGAGACAACTTTCTTTAACAAATTGCATTGATTCTTGTTGAAAGCCTCAGCTAGACCATTGGTTGTAGTATTGTACATAGAAGAGTTACGTTTCTTGAAGCCAAAGAGATCGCAAATTTTGTTCATCACCCTATTGTCGAATGGATTTCTATTATCCGTTATTATGTAATGAGGAATGCCAAAGCGATAAATTATGTTTACTTAGATGAAACTTGCAATATTTTCCTTCTTTACTTCCTTAAGAGCAACAATTTCGGCCCATTTTTAGAAGTAGTCAGTTGCAACCAAGATGTATAAGTGCCCACCATAGGATTTTGGTTGTGGTCCACCAACATCCAGTCCCAAGCGTCAAATGGTCAGGATGCAACAGCCGGGTGCAACACTTCAGGAGGCTGATGGATAACATTTGCATGGAATTGGCAAGCCTTGTATATTCGAGCATAGTCCAAGCAATCTTTTACCATCATTGGCCAATAATATCCCATCCTTTTTATATGGAAGTGGAGCTTTAGTCCATATTGATGTGATCCACATACCCCAGAGTGTGCTTCTTGCAAAACTTGGAGTTCTTTATCTTCCCCTAAGAATCGCAAGAGTACTCCCTCGAATGATCTTTTGTATAAGGTATCTTTGTTGTAAAGGAAGAGTGGTGCACGATGGCAGATTTCAGTCCTTCTCCTCGAATTTTCTAGAAGTATCACGTAGCTCAAGTAATTGATAATGGGTTGTCTCCATTCTTCCTTCTTACTTTCAGAAACAACGACAAGATGCTTGAGTTCATTTTCTTCACTTTCACCCTCATTTGGCAGTGGTACTACCCATTTTTGGCAGATAGTAACTTGCGCTTGATCTAGCAGGGTTAACGATGAGGCTAGATCAGCTAAAGCATCAACCTTCTTGTTTTCTTCTTAGGCACATGTTAAATAGTCACGTCATCGATCCATCTCATTGATTTCTTAGAATAATTATGATAATGGCATATCTCGGGTTTCTTTACCTCGTAACTACCTAAACGTTGATTGACCACTAACTGGGAGTCACCAAAGACTTGCAATTGCAAGTGCTACATATTGACAGCATTTCAAGCCCAAGTATTAATGCTTGATACTCAACAATGTTGTTGAACAAAGTTGTGTCAAAGTGAAGGAGTAGGGCAGAACTTCCCCTTGAGAAGTGACAAATAGTACGCCAGCACCAGCACCAGCACCGGCTCCTCCGCGATGTGCAGCACATCAAGGTACATCTTCCATGGAGGTTGTACTTTAACAACCATCGCGTCTTCGTCAAGTAGTTCATCAGTTAGTTCCCAACCATCAGGTATCAGGTGATCTGCCAAGAAGTCTGCCAATACTTGTCCTTTTATGGCCTTTTGAGGAATGTACACAATCTCGAGTTGTTGAAATTGGAGGTACCATCTTGCTAGTCGATCGCTAAGGATTGGCCTTGACATTACAAACTTGATGGGATTTTCCCTATAAAGAAGGCAAAGTACATGAGCTTGAAAGTAGTGCTTCAACATTTGAATTGAGAAGACTAGTGCCAAACATAACTTTTCGATTGGCGAATAATTCATATCATTTGGTGTCATCATCCTGCTCAAGTAGTAAAGGGAGTTTTCTTTCCCCTCACTATATTTTTGGACCAACAGTCCTCCAACAGACCTTTCTTGTGCCGAAATGTATAGTATCAACAAATTTCTAGGTATAGGGGCTGCCAAAACTGGATGTTCATCAAGCAAGTTTTAATACTTTCAAAGGCATTGCTGCAAGCTTGGTCTCACTTGAAAGGAACACCTTTCTTCATGAGGCGACTGAATGGTTGGCACCTCCTAACTAGGTTTGAGATGAATCCCCTAAGGTATGCTAGCTTTCCTTGCAAACTTTTCAATTCATGAATATCGCGAGGCTCAGACATCTTCAAAATGGCATTCACTTTGGCTTGATCAACTTCGATCCCTCGATGCCGAACAATGAAACCAAGGAACTTTGCAGAAGTAAATCCAAAGGAGAATTTCAATGGATTCATCCTAAGTTTGTACCTCCGGAGCAATTCAAACACCATACTCAAGTCTTTCAAGTGGTCGCCCTCTATCTCGATTTTTCCACCAAGTCGTCTACATAGAATTCGACATTCTTGTGGAGAAGGTCATCAAAGATATTACGATAGCCCTTTGGTAAGTAGCACCAGCATTCTTCAAGCCAAAAATGCATTATCTTGTAGCAGTAAATACCCTTGGGGTTCGAAATTCAATAATCCATTCAACTTTTGGTGCCATGCAAATTTGGTTAAGACCCGACGAACCGTCCATGAAAGGCATTTCCTCATAACCAGTAGTAGCATCGATCATCAGCTTTGGAATAGAAAGCGGGAATTCATCTTTGGGACACGCATTGTTGAGATCTATGAAGTCAACACACACTGAATCTGGCCATTCTTCTTCCTTACAAAGACAAAACTTGAGACCCATGTTGGGTATTTAACTTCGTGAATAAAGCCAACTTAAATGAGTTTGTTAACTTTAGTATCGATCAAGGGAACCAAGTCGGGCCTAAAGCGCCTTTGGGCTTGCTTAGCAGGACGAGCGCCATTCTTGACTGCAAGGTGATAAACTGCTACTTTAGGGTCCAAGCCAAGCATCTCTTTGTAACTCCAAGCAAAGACATCCTTGCACTCCTTGAGTAACTCTATATAAGTGCTTTCTTCATCGATTTCTAGTAAAGCACTTGGGTATGTGGGACTTGGTTCTTCATCTATGCCAAGGTTAACTTCTTTTAAGGCATCAATCGTTGCCTTATCCATTATTCAAGTTCCGAGGAAGCATCTTTTGCATCTTCATCTTCTTGAGGGTCCCCATCATTGAAGGATATGTGATAACACAGTGAAACATCCTCCAATTTCTCGTCATCCTCCATTAGAGATGAAACACCGTGCTCGCCTTGTGCAGCAACATGTTACGAAGAACCCATACTTTCTTCGTCTTCATCTTGTACTTTAGTGTATACCATAGTGTGTGGATTCACCTTTAGTACCTCATCACACAAAACCATGACTTTTGTGTGTCACCTCATTATAAAAGGAACCAGACTTTGGAAATCCTTAGAGATCTTCTGAATTTTGGGAAAAGCGGGTGTTCTTGTATTTCGATAATTTCTCTGGAACTTATTCCCTTTCTTTAGTGGACCCAGTCTCTCAAACACGGAAGTCCTCGCAAATGATTTTCCAAGTCGATCAAAGACAAAGGCTTGTTAGAAGCGGCAGATTCATCTTCTATAGTGATATAATTGTTGCTCACCCTTCTTATGGAGATGCGCACTGGTGACAATTGCTTTTATCCCAAATATTCACGTGGTTGCCTCGTTGCAGCTTCTGATGGGAGCTTCCCGAACTTTGACGGCTCACTAGGATTGTATACAGCTTTTTCAAATAGCCTATAAGCGTTAGGATCAAAATCCTCACTTGTTCGCTTTGTAGGGAGTGACACATTCGGCAAATGATTTTGGGCCACAAACCCTGCAAGTGGCTTTGAGGATACCTTTACTTCCTCAATTCATTTTACCGGAAGAGTTAACTCCTTTAGCATGTTAGTTTGGAGATTAGATGATTCACCTTCATCATTATTTCTTTTAGGAACATATTGGAGTGCAGGAGTTACTTTCTTGCCATAAGACGCAATATCTCCTCTATAACATTTGTTAGAGTTAGGTTGTACCTCCTCAGTGACAGCTTTGGCTCTACCACCAGTCACCTCAGCTCTTTTAGTTGTGGGCTCATCATTTTTGTTTTTCATGACATCATCAGCTTTTAGCTCCTTCATAGTGCAGTTTTTCAAGTAGTGTTTTGCATAGACGAAGTGTGACTCAGCCTCGGTAAATGGCTCATCATCAGACACTATCTTCTTCTCAACTTCTCCCTCGTAGTATTTTAAACATTGATGGTTGGTAGATGGAAATACTTTACTCTCACGTATCCAAGGCCTTCCAAGCAACACATTGTATGAAGTCTTTGCATCGATCACATGCTTCCATGCATTTGATTGCATATCTTCAATGGTTATTACCAACTTTTTCCCTCCTGGGTTGAATCCTTGAATCATCACACGACTTTCCGAGAGTTCGTTCATGGGAATACCAAGTTCTTTCAAAGTGTGAATTGGCAAGATGCTCACTGAGGATCCTCCAGCAAAAAAAATTCAATTTACCTTTTCATCACACATATAGCCAACCAAAGTATAATGGGCGGTTATGAGTAGTGTCACCTAGTAGAAGAACGTCATTTGTGAACGTAACTTTTTTCTCGCAAGCATTAACTTCTTGAGGAATAGATTCGATGAGCTTTTCTGAAGATGGTGCCAACGATAGGTCATCACTCTTTTCTTCCCCTTTATCAGCATTGCAACAAGAGGCCTCAATACCATCAGGGGAAATCTTCACGCGGAACCAACTTGGCAAGAACTCCTCCAAGGTCACTTGATGTCGTGGCTTTTGAGGTTGGTGCACTTCCATTTTTTTTCCTTCTTCAAATGCTTAACTGTATTCCATTTCCTTGGTCTCTATACCATTATTTTCCTTGTTTCTTATTCTATTGATCCTTTTCGTGGGCTGTTTTGTGGCGCCTACGACGAGTCACCAACGTCCAACCTTCATCAGCAGCAAGTTAATCGACTTCAACTTTGTTGTTCTCCAGAAATTCTTCATCTGTACTTTCCTTAAAACTGCAAAATTCATCTGGACTGAATGAGACAAAGGTTATAGAGACTTGTTTTGCGCTTTCTTTCTCATATCCAAGCACGATCTTCTTTTCATGAGCCAAGTCCATAACTTTTTCCTTGAAGACAAACCACTTCTCCAAAGGGCGGCTCATAAGTCGACCGTATTTGCAGTAATTTGGGTCATTCTTTTTACCAGCTTCATTTGGCCGCTTCATCTCCAGAAGCTCAATGAGATTTAACTCGAGGAGTTCTTCAAAATTTGTCGGCACATCAGAATCCAGAAATGGGTACTCCTTCTCCTGCATCTCTTTTAGAGTCAACGTTCCACTTGGTTTATCTTGAAAAGAAGTGGATTCTGTACTCTGCTTCTTACTCACCTTCATTGTGAACTTCACAGGTGATGTGTTGACATCCCTAGCTTCTTTGTTTTCAGACTTGGATACAAACTTGCTCCATTTCCTGACTTCTTGTTTGTCGTTCCCTTTGCGAGGCTCATAGATAGGCAGCCTTTCATTTCCAGTAGAGGCCGTGCTCAACTCCATCTCATGGGTACGAGTCACAAGTTCTTCAAATATGCTAGGCTTGATACCTTGAAAGATGTAGCACAGTCCCTAATGCATGCCTAAGATGCACATCTTTATGCCAGAAGATTCACTAAGCATCTTTTTGCAGTTGAGGCTTGCATTCCTCCAACGATTGATAAAGTCGATAACTGGTTCACCCTTTCGTTGATGAGTATTTGTAAGTTCTATCATACTCACAGTACGTCTCGTGCTATAAAAGCAATTGAGGAACTCTTGCTCTAGTTGATCCCAGATATCAATAGATCCCACCTCGAGGTCTGTATACCAATCAAAAGCATTTCCTTTTAGCGAGAAGACAAACTGCTTGATGAGGTAATCTCCATAAGTCCCAACGTTGTTGTATGTCTCAATGAAGTGTGCCACGTGTTGCTTTGGATTGCCTTTTCCATCATACTATTGAAACTTTGGAGGTTGATAGCCATCAAACATCTTCAACATATCGATCCTAGCAGTATATGGCTTTGCGTATGTAAGAGAGGACTTGGTAGCAACTTTGTACTTGCTTTTAATAGTTCCTTCAATGAACTCCTTCAATTGATCAATTGGAACCATCCCTTCAAATGAGACGGGGATAGCCTTAGCGGATGCTACTTGTCTTGGGGGAGAATTACTCTATGGAACCTCTGGGAGCTTGCCAGGTGCATGGGTGGATTCTTCTTCCATCAAGATTCCCACCCTATATATTAGCTTGTCAATCCTAGCATCTTGATTTTGCATGCACTTGGTCAAAGCAACGATTGCTTCCGTCCAGTTTGCCAACTGCTCTTCCACAGATGAAGTGTTTGTCACCATGGCTTGCATCATTGTTGTGGATGATGAGGAGTAGTATGGATTGTCACACGAATTGATTATCGAATGGCTCAGGCTATGCGGTGTAAGTGGGGAAGATATGTCACTTGAAATATAATCATCTTCCTTCACAACAGATCTTGGAGGTCTAGCAGAGCCAGAGTTTCTTGATCTTTTCAACAATATCGCTTCCTTCTTCGGGCACGTTCGTAGAGGATCTTTCTCCTTTTGAGGATGAAGATCCGAAAACATAGGTTTATGCGAGTGCCACTTGGAGTCCTTGTTGTCCTAAAGAACTTGTTTTTCTCCTACTAAGTGGTACGAAGCTTCCAAAAGTAACATCGATGATGCTTTCCACTTCAACATAGAACCTGCAGTTAGCAGCCTTGGTGGATGTAGATATGGAGTTGATTTTCTTTGAATCCATTTCGATGTTCTTGAGATTGAAAAGTTGAGATGAGAGGTATAGATGGTCCCACTGGGCGTGCCAGAATTTGTAGACAGTAAGTTGCGTCAAGAAAATTAAATCAAGACCGAAAAATATTGCAATTATAGTATTTGATTTAAAATAATATGAGCGAACAATCTCTATGAATCCTCTAATTTTTCTTTCCAGCAGTAAATAAATCCAACGGCGTTTGAGCTTGATCTTGAATATGTAGTTGTTGCTATGAACGATGATCTTGAATTCAGCTAGTACTAACTTTTATTTGAACTCGTACTCCTTGAATCTTGATTTGTTCTTCGTTCTTGAGCCTGAATTTGAACTTGATTGCTTGAAGCTTGAAACTTGTAGAGAAATTTACCGCGTTTAATCCACGAGCTCTATCTTGCTTCTTGTTATTACTTCTAGTGTCTTTTGTGGGTTCTGAAGACCCCTATATATAGTTGTGCGAGGGAAGAGTTATGATAAGAACTGTCAAGATCCAAATCTCTCTCTGTAAGACGTCGTGACGGCAGCTAGTCCCTACGGCTAGGTAAGCCTAACAAATTACGCAATAATAGAAATGAAAATAGAATTTAACAACTAGACTGAAACAGATAACTATAAAATGATAAAATGTCGCTCGGCATGTCCAAGTAACCCCTCACTAGAGTATACACAGAGTTCCCAAAACCCGGTAATCATAAGTCACAAGCTACAGACTAAGAAAGTACGGAAAGGGAAACGACATAGGAGGGAATAGAGGGGGACTCCGAGGTTTGCGGACGCGAGCAGATATACCTTGAAGTCTCTGAAGTCTCGCTACTCGCTGATAACAAGGCTGATAAGAAGTACCTGAATATGCACACAAAACATGTGCAGAAGAGTAGCATAAGTACACCACAACGGTACCCACTAAGTGCCAAGCCTAACCTCGGTAGAGTAGTGACGAGGTCAGGTTCGGGCCCTACTGGGATATCATAATAAGACAGAAGTGTCACGACCTAATTTACCCTCCGAAAGGTATCGTGACGGCACCTAGTCTCTATTACTAGGTAAGCCTAATTTTTTAGAATAAAACTTAATTTAAAACACAATAAATAAGGAAAGATAAGGGGAAAATCTGAATAACATAACAATGCCACCTGGCATGTACAAATATACATCCCAATGACCCGGAATGTCATAACATAGTCACAAGCTTCTAACTACAATTGTGGCTCTAATCAAGTCAGGAAAGAACATAATAAACTCTACGCGATAGAATAGAAGGGGACTCGGGTGATTCTGCGGACGCGGCAGAAATACCTTACGGTCTCCTAGAATCAGCAGCAATAACTAGCCACGAGGCTGATAGCTCGTACCTGGATCTGCACACGAAAACATGTGAAGGAAAGGGCATGAGTACTCCACATTTTGTACCCAATAAGTGCCAAGCCTAACCCTGGTCATGTAGTGACGAGGACAGGTTAAGGCTCTACTGGATTAGATAAAATCAATGTAAAGCAGTACGAATGATAAGTAATTTCTATAGTAAAAAGTTAAGTAAAGTATTCAAAACTTAACAGTAAACAGAGCCCTCGACTCAGAACAAGGTAACACAAGGTGGAATCTCTCGGGATACCGTCTCGTAGTTCCAAATGGTTACGAAGTGCAGAGGATCTCTCGGAATACGTTTGTAGTCCCAATTTAAATATGCAGTACAGGGGGATCTCCCTGAATACGTCCTTAGTTCCAATTTAAATATGCAGTACAAGGGGATCTCCCGGAATATGTCCGTAGTCCCAATTTAAATATGCGATGCAAAATGAATGACGGATAAGACATCAATTATTATAGTTCATCTAATCACCGGTAAGAAAAACAGTAAGCTAACTAAGCATGGCACACAAAGTGTCAAATAGGCAATTTAATATTAAATATGCAAGCATGCTTTCCTAATCTAAGTAAAACAATCTAACACATTAAAGCAATGTAATAAGAGGAAAGACATTTAAAGTTTTCGAAGGAAAAATAGGTCTGTTTGCAATAATGGCCTGTGTACGTATTCGTCACCTCACGTACACGGCGCCCACACAACAATTTATGTCAAAACATCCTAAAGGGGAAGTCCCCAACAAAGAGTTAGGCAAGCCACTTACCTCAACCACTCAAATAAACTCGATACCGCGCTCTTGCCACGAGTACTCGACTCCAAATGGCCCAAATCTATTCAAATTAATTGCATAATGTAAATATAACTTTAAGTAACTAATCAAGTCGAATCTAAAACGCAAAATTAGGAACATCGCCCCAAAAAGTCCCCTGGGCCCACGTCTCGAAATTGGGTAAAAATCACAAATTCCGAACACCCATTCATTCACGAGTCTAACCATACCAATTTTACTCAAATCTAATACCAAAACCTCAATCAAAACCCAAAACCTCGGCCTAGGAACTTTTTCTCAAATTTTCTCAAATTTTCACCCCAAATCCATAATTAAATGATAGAATTAAGCATAGATTAGCGGGAATTAATCAAAACCGAGTAAGAATCACTTATCCCAAAAACCAACGTGAAAATCCCTCCAAGAATCGCCTAATCCTGAGCTCTCAAGTTCAAATTGTGAAAAATGACTTAAACCCTCATTTTTTGAACATTTTAATTCTGCCTAGATTTTCCTTAATAGGGATCGCAGAAATACACACGCAATTGCGAAGAACAAACTTCGCTGCCTTACTTTTTACTCTACGCGATCGCGACAAGACCCACGCAAACGCGATGCTTTGATTCCACTTACTTACACGATCGCGAACTGACTCAAGCGATCGCGTATAAGGAAACTAGATGCACCAGAATCTGACATCTTTTTAAGTCCAAAATTAGCCTGTTGAGCATCCGAACAGACCTGAGGCCCCAGGACCTCAACCAAACCTACCAACCAGTCTTATAACCTCATTCGAACTTAGTCGAGCCTTGACGCCCTTTATAGGCGATACCCGAAACAAAACCCGATCACCAGTCATAAATGCCAAGTCACCAATATTCCGGTCCGCATAACTCTTCTGCCTGGACTGGGCCGTACGAAGCCTCTCCTGAATTACCTTAACCTTATCCAAGGCATCTTGGACCAATTCTGTACCCAACAATCGGGCCTCGCCCGGCTCCAACCATCCCACTGAGGACCAGCACCGCCTACCGTACAAAGCCTCATACGGTGCCATCTGAATGATAGACTGGTAACTGTTATTATAGGCAAACTCCACAAGTGGAAAGTATTGATCCCATGACCCTCCAAACTCCATCACACAGGCACGAAGCATATCCTCAAGAATCTGAATCGTGCGCTCAGACTGCCCGTCTGTCTGAGGGTGAAAGGTTGTACTCAACTCCACCCTGGTGCCCAACTCCTGCTGAACGGCTCTCCAGAATCGTGATGTGAATTGTGTACATCTGTCTAAAATGACAGATATTGGAATACTATGAAGGCGGACAATCTCCCTTATATAAGTCTCTACCAACCTCTCTAAGGAGTATGTAGTCAACATTGGAATAAAATGGGTTTACTTGGCCAACCGATCCACGATCACCCAAATAGCATCGAACTTTCTCAAAGTCCGAGGAAGTCCAACCACAAAGTCCATGGTGATCCGCTCCCACTTCCACTCTGGGAACTCAATTTGCTGAACCAATCCTCCCGGCCTCTGATGCTCATATTTTAACTTGCTGACAGTTGAGACACTTGTCCACGAATCCAACTATATTCGTTTTCATCCTTCTCCACCAATAGTGTTGTCTCAGGTCCTGGTACATCTTCACAGCACCCGGATGAATGGAATACCGCGAGCTATGGGCCTCATCAAGAATCAGCTCCTGAAGCCCATCCACATTAGGCACACAAATCTGACCCTGCATCCTCATCACGCCATTATCACCTATAGTCACGTCTCTGGCATCACCTCGCCAGACCCTGTACTAAAGAACCAGAAGATAGGGATCATCATACTGACGCTCTCTGATGCGGTCATAAGGAGAAGACCGAGCAACAACACAAACTAATACCCAGCAAGGCTCTGAAATATCCAATCTCAGGAACTGACTGGCTAAGGCCTGAACGTCCAAGGCTAAGGGCCTCTCAGCTGCCGGAAAATATGCCAAACTCCCCAAACTCTCCACCCGGCGACTCAAGGCGTCAACCACAACATTGGCCTTCCCCGTGTGGTATAATATAGTGATGTCATAGTCCTTAAGTAGCTCCAACAACCTCCACTGACGCAAATTAAGGTCCTTCTTCCTGAACAAGTATTGTAAACTCTGGTGATCCGTGTAAATCTCACAGGGAACACCATACAAATAATGACGCCAGATCTTCAAGGCGTGAACAATAGCTTCCAACTCGAGATCAAGAACCGGATAATTCTTCTCATGCACCTTCAACTGTGTGGACGCGTAGGCAATCACCCTACCATCATGCATCAATACCGCTCCAAGGCCAATCCGTGAGGAATCACAATAGACTGTATAGGACCCCGAACATGTAGCCAACACTAACACTAGGTTGTGGTCAAGGCTGTCTTGAGCTTCTGAAAGCTCTCCTCATGCTCCTCAGTCCATCTGAACGGAGCACCCTTCTAGGTCAGTCTGGTCATAGGTGCTGCAATAGATGAAAATCCCTCTACAAAGCGGCGATAGTATCCTGCCAAACCAAGGAAACTGCGAATCTCCATAGCTGATGACGGCCTAGGACAACTATGCACCGCCTCCACCTTCTTCGGATCCACCTTGATCCCATCACAAGACACCACGTGGCCCAAGAATGCCACTGAATCAATCCAGAACTCACACTTAGAAAATTTAGCATACAATGTCTTCTCCCTGAAAGTCTGAAGCACGGTCCTGAAGTGCTGCTCATGATCTTCCCGAGACTGGAATATACCAGGATGTCGTCAATAAACACAATGATGAAGGAATCAAGATAAGGTCGGAACACATTGTGCATCAAATGCATAAAAGCTGCTGAGGCATTGATCAGCCCAAATGACATGACAAGAAATTCATAGTGACCATATCTGGTCCTGAAGGCAGTCTCCGGGATGTCCGACTCCCGAATTTCCAACTGATGATAGCCAGAACGCAAGTCAATCTTTGAAAATACCCTGGAATCTTTTAACTGGTCAAATAAATCATCGATGTGAGGCAAGGGACACTTGTTCTTCACTGTAACTTTGTCCAATTGCCGATAATCAATACACATACACATAGAACCATCCTTTTTCTTCACAAATAATATCGGATCACCCCAAGGTGATACACTAGGCCTGATGAAACCTTTCTCAAGAAACTCCTGTAACTGCTCCTTCAAATCCTTCAACTTAGGAGGAGCCATACGATAGGGAGGAAGAGAAGTGGACTTAGTTCCCGTCAACAAATCAATGCCGAAATCAATATCTCTATCGGGCGGCATACTTAGAAGATTAGCTAGAAATACATCAGGGAAGTCCCTCACTATTGGTACTGACTCAACTGTAGGGGTATCAACACTGACATCTCTCACATAGTCCAAATACGCATCACACCCTTTCTTAACCATCCGATGAGCCTTAAGAAAAGAATGACCATGCGGGGAGTATACTCTAAGGTACCTCTCCACTCTAATATTGGTAAACCTGGCATAGCCAGCGTCACAGTCTTAGCATGACAATCAAGAATAGCATAATTAGGTGACAACCAATCCATGCCTAAGATAACATCAAAATCTACCATGTCGAGCAATAACAAATCGGCCCTGGTCTCGAAACCACTAAGAACAATCAAACACGGCTGATATACGTGGTCCACAATGAGAAAATATCCTATGGGAGTATATACATAAACAGGGGAAATCAAAGAATCCCGAGATATCCCCATATGTGAAGCAAAATAAGAAGACACATATGAATACATAGAGCTTGTGTCAAAAAATATTGGTGGATCCCTATGACGGACAAGGATGATACCTGTGATAACTGAATTTGAAGTGACGGCCTCTGAACCGGCTGGAAGGGAATAGTACCTGGCCTGGCCTCCCCCTCTAGGGAGACCTCGACCTCCCCAACCTCCACCTCGAGCTGTCTGAGAAGATAGAGCAGTAGTTGGGGCTGGAAATATAGTCGGAGGACCCGGTGGAGCACGTGGAACCTGATAAGTCTGTGAAGATTCACCCCTCCTAGATATGGGGCAATCTCTAACCATGTGACGAGTGTCACCACACTCAAAACAACCCTTCGGAGGACGTGGTAGATGAGACTATCATGTTGGACTGGCCGGTGATAGCACCTCGAGTATGAGGCATACTAGATACTGGCGATGCATAATATGGCTCATGAGGTCTAGGAAGAGCTGGAATACCATTGGCTGCTGGAAGAGCTGAATGAATAGGGCGACTCACAAAACCCCTACCATAGCGTGTTACTAGTGCACGAGCTCCCGAATAATGACCAGTCTCTCGAGACCTTTTGGCCTCTCTCTCCTCTCTGTCCCGAGCAAACATTCCCTCTACCCTCCTGGAAATACTCACTGTCTGCTGATAAGTGATATCTATCTCCAACTCTCTGTCCATACTGGTCCAAATACTGGGGTGGAGTCTCTCGATGAAGTGACGACCCTCTCTCTGATCGTGGCAACCAAAGCCGGTGCATGACGAGCTAACTCACTGAAACAGATTACATACTCGCACATAGTCATATCAAGCTGGCGCAGCTGCTAAAACTGTGCGCGCCAAGCATCCCCGAGGCTCTAAGGTACATACTCTCGCAGAAACATCTTCGAAAACGGAGTCCAAGTGAGCGAAGCTTCCTCGTCCGGACTACTCAGCTCATACGCATGCCACTACTGATATACCGCTCCCCTCAGCTTGAAAGCGGTGAAAGAAACCCCACTCGTCTCCACAATGACCATAGTGCCGAAAATACGATGACACTTGTCAATGAAACCCAAAGCATCATCTGAAGCTAGTCTGCTAAAAGTAGGTGGGTGGTAATTCTTGTACCTCTCAGGTATGAGTTGCTCTACCTTAGAAGAAGCTACCCTGGCCTCATGCTGAGCCGGAACCACAGGGGGTACAAGAATGTACTTTAGGGCCTGATCAACCTGGACACTCTGCTCAGGAGTGCGGGCTACGGGAGTCTGTGTCCCTCCCCCGGCCTGAGATGTGGCTGAGGCTATCGGAAGTAGCCCAGCCTAAGTCAGAGTGCTGAACATGCTCATGAACTTAGCAAAAGTCTCCTGTAGGGCTGGAGTAGCAATAGGGACCTCATGTGCAGGCCCTTCAGCTGGAGCTGCTGTGGGCTCCTCTGTCACTGCTCTCGCAGGTGCTCGAACTGCATCGCGTGCTCGTCCTCTACCCCGGCCCCTGCCTCTGGAGGCTCTGACTGGGGGCTCGGGTGCCTGGTCATCGGTCCTCCCGGTACGGGTCCTCACCATCTATGAGAAAGAATAGAATAGAGTTTTAGAATTTTTGATGTCAATAACTCGTACGACAAGGAAATCAAGGGAAAAAAGATTGTTCTTAACAGTTACATAGCCTCCCGAAGATAGATACAGACGTCTCCATACCGATTCGCGAGACTCTAATAAATCGGCTTGTGACTTGTGACTCCTATGAACCTAGACGCTCTGATAACAACTTCTCACGACCCAATTTACCCTCTTAAAGGTATTATGACGGCACCTATTCTCTACGACTAGGTAAGGCTAATTTTTTAGAATAAAACTTAATTTCAAACACAATAAATAAGGAAAATAAGGAGAAAATATGAATAACATAACAATGCCACTCGGCATGTACAAATATACATCCCAATGACCCGGAATATCACAACATAGTCACAAGCTTCTAACTATAACTGTGGCTCTAATCAAGTCTGGAAAGAACATAATAAACTCTATGCGATAGAATAGAAGGGGACTCAGGTGATTCTGCGGACGCGACAGAAATACCTTGCGGTCTCCTAGAATCAGCAGCAATGACTAGCCACGAGGCTGTTAGCTCGTACATGGATCTGCACACGAAAACATGTGCAGGAAAGGGCATGTGTACACCACATTTGATACCCAATAAGTGCCAAACATAAGCACGGTCATGTAGTGACGAGGTCAAGTTAAGGACCTACTGTATTAGATAAAATCAATGTAAAGTAGTACGAAAGATAAGTAATTTCTACAGTAAACAGTTAAGTAAAGTATTCAAAAACTTAACAGTAAAGAGAGCCCTCGGCTCAGAACAAGGTACATAATGTGGAATCTCCCGGCATACCGTCTCGTAGTTCCAAATGGTTATGCAGTGCAGGGGGATCTCCCAGAATACGTCTGTAGTCCCAAAATAAATATGCAGTGCTGGGGTATCTCCCGAGTTACCTCTGTAGTCCCAATTTAAATATGCAGTACAGGGGAATCTCTCGGAATACGTCTGTAGTCCCAATTTAAATATGCAGTATAGGGGGATCTCCCGGAATACGTCTGTAGTCCCAATTTAAATATGCAATGCAAAATGAATGACAGATAAGACATCAATTATTACAGTTCATCTAATCACCGATAAGGAAAACAATAAGCTAACTAAGCATGGTGCACAAAGTGTCAAATAGGCAATTTAATATTAAATATGTAAGCATGCTTTCCTAATCTAAGTGAAACAATTTAACACATTAAAACAATGTAATAGGAGAATTTTTTTTTTATATTTTTCAAAGGAAAAATGGGATTTTTAGCAATAATGGCCCGTGTACGTACTTGTCACCTCACGTACACGGCTCCCACACAACAATTAATGTCAACACATCCTAAAGGGGAATTCCCCAACAAAGAGTTAGGTAAGCCACTTACCTCAACCGCTCAAATCAACTTGATATCGCGCTCTTGCCACGAGTTCTCGACTCCAAATGGCCCAAATCTATTCAAATTAATTGCATAATGTAAATATAACTTTAAGTAACTAATTTAACTAATCAATTCGAAGCTAAAACGCAAAATTAGGAACATTGCCCCAAAAAGTCCCCTGGGCCCACATCTCGAAATCGGGTAAAAATCACAAATTCCGAACCCCCATTCACTCATGAGTCTAACCATACCAATTTTACTCAAATCCAATACCAAAACCTCAATCAAAACCCAAAAACTCGGCCTAGGAACTTTTTCCCAATTTTTCACCCCAAATCCGTAATTAAATGATAAAATTAAGCATAGATTAGCGGGAATTAATCAAAACCTGAGTACGAATCACTTACCCCAAACACCAACGTGAAAATCCCTCCAAGAATCGCCTAACCCCGAACTCTCAAGTTCAAATTGTGAAAAATGACTTAAACCCTCATTTTTGAACATTTTAATTCTGCCCAGATTTTGCTTAATAGCGATCGCGGAAATACACACGCGATCACGTAGAACAAACTTCGATGCCTTACTTTTTACTCTACGTGATCGCGACAAGACCACAGGAATGCAATGCTTTGATTCCACTGACTTACACGGTCGCGACTCGTCCCATGCGATCGCGAAGGGTTAAATACCCATCTTACCTTTCCGCCTTATACTTCTACGCGAACGCGGCCTGGTCCGCGTGTTCGCGATGACCAACCTGCCTACCATACGCGATCACTTCCCATTCAATGCGATCGTGAAGAATTAACTTGACTGGCCTCCAACTTGTTCTACGAGATCGCGAACTACTCACGCGATCACGTATAAGGAAACCAGATGCACCAGAATCTGCCATCTTTTTAAGTCCAAAATTAGACCGTTGAGCATCCAAAACACACCCGAGGCCCCCGGGACCTCAACCAAACCTACCAACCAGTCCTATAACCTCATTCAAACTTAGTCAAGCCTTCAAACCACATCACATAACACCAAAAACAAGGATTATACATGAATTCAAGCCTAAGAACTTAGAATTTTTCCAAAATCCACTAACGATGCCGGAACACGTCAAAACTAGTCCGAATGACTTCAAATTTGACACACATGTCACAAATTACACTACAGGCCTACATCCACTTCCAGAATTTTATTCCGAATCCGATATCAAAATTGCACCTATCGGCCGAAATCGCCGAAATTTTAATTTTCGCCAATTCAAGCCTAAATATACTATAGACCTCGAAAACACATTCCGGATGCGCTCCTAACCCCAAAATCACTCAACGGAGCTAACATAGTCGACGAAATTCTATTCCGGATCCGTCTTCACACAGTTCCGACTATGGTCCGATTTCTAAGGCTTAAACTCATAATTAGGGACTATGTGTCCCAAAACTCTCTGAATTCCATAACTAATCACTCCGACAAGTCCCAAAAGCGTAAACAAACGTGGGGAAAGCAGTTATTAGGGGTTCGGGGCTCAAACTCTCAAAACGACCGGCCGGGTCGTTACAAGAAGATGTAATAACATGAAGGAAAGACTAAAAGTTTAAAGGGAAGGATTCATATAGAAATAGCGGTACAACACAATTAGATAAACAACAGGGCGCTCCCCAGATACCGTCTCGTAGTCCCAAAAGTAAATATGCAAGGAGATCTCCCAAAGTACCACCTCGTAGTCTCAAAGGTAAATGTGTAGGGGGATCTCCCGAGGTACCGCCTTGTAGTCAAAAGAGTAAATATGCAGGGGGATCTTCTGAGGTACCGCCTCGTAGTCCAAAAAGTAAACACACAGCTTGAAAAGATGGAAAAATAGCAATTAACAACAAGAATTCTACAACTAAGGTTAATACAAATCAAGTAAAGACAAGAGTTCAACTAAACATGATGCACAGATTTCAAATAAGCATTTAAGACACGTAGACATGCGATTTTAGACTAAACGAGATAACTACACATGCTGGTATAACTCAATTAAGATGTAACAGGCTACTACTCGGTAAAAATAATAGATTTTACAAAAATTAGCCTGTTACGCACTCGTCACCTCGGGTACACGATGCTCACATATCACAAAAGTATCACAACGACACCAAATCCTTAGGGGATTTCCCCCTGTTATGCCCTGCAGTATTACGTCGATGTTATGCCTTGCAGTAATATGTTACGATGATGTTACGCTTCACAGTATTAAGTTACAACGATGTTGCACCTCGAAGTATTGTACATTAAATTTGTCGTAAGGTAATTGACATCAGTCCACGTAAAAGATTATTTGGAGATTATAAGGATTATGCTATTTCACAAGTGATTAGTAAAGGTGAAAGGGGGAGCAAGTCAAAGAAAATGAATTTTTGTCCAAGTTTGGCATGTTGGGATAAAACACGGCTCGAGCTAAAGTACTCGGTATTTATGGACTAGTACCATACAAGGTACTACATGACCATAATAGTAAGGTGTATAAGGTATGTGAAAAGTGAGTAATATTTCAAGTAAGTGGGAATAACTCTCAATTTTACGGGTAATTAGTTAATTACGGGGTAACGGGATATTACCCAGTTAACTAATAAGTGGGTAAGGATTAATAATCTTCACCCCACTCCCCGCGTGGCATTAGGACACTATTCAAGCGTATGAATCATTGTCATATATGATTAGTAGACCAAAGTAACATGTAACCCATTAAAGGACTCATAAGCATGAGTCATTCTTAAAAGTCTTGGAGTTTAGTTCATTTGGACAAAGACAGTAAGTACGTCCAAGTATTATAAGTTGGTTCATTTGTAAAGATTTTTTCATTTTGGACAAAATGATCAGATCTCAAAGGTGTTAGAACAACCATTAATCTTGTTCATCTAACAATTTTAGCTCAAACAAAAACGTTGAAGTAGAAGCATTTCAAAGCTTCATCAGAAGCAATTTTATCCGAGTATCATAAAATCCAAGCAAGGAATTTCGTTCAAATTCAAAGAAGCAGAAGCTTCATTTCGTGCAAATAATTCAAAGAACAGGTATGTTAAGGCTATCCCTTCTTTCTTTTGGCATGATCCATGCAATACGAACGAAACGTGCAAATGCACAAATTCCATAAATGACTCTATTCGTAAAAGTATTAGAGATATATATATGTTCTTGAATTTCCATGTGTCATAATATTTTATCATCTGTTCATGGGTCTCAGAAAAAAATTACGAAAGTTGAAAAGAGTTTACTTTATGATATTACTCAAAGTCAAAATGGTCTTATGAAGCTCCGAAAGATTTTATTAACGTACTTTTCATGCATTGCATTCATGTGCATTGACCCATGACCAGATGGCGTTATATACGCGTATATATGTATGTATATATATGTATATGGGATAGGGGAAAGGTTATGGCGTTATATACGCACCACCACCTGATCAGCTGGTATATGATGATGATGTTGCCCACAGTGGCTGAAATATGATTTAAACGGCATTATATACGTGTATATATGTATATGGGATATGGGAAAGGTTATGGCGTTATATACTCACCACCACCTGATCAGCTGGTATACGATGATGATTTTGCCCACAGTGGCCGATATGATATGATGGGATGCCCTCAGAGGCTGATGATATTATGAAATATGTACCTATGCATGACATGACATTCATACGCATATACATGACGCTAAAAGTAATTTATGATTTATAAAGTTATTCAGACTTACAGGTTGAGTCATGTACTCTATATGTCATCCATGTCTATTATGTATTTATTTTTGTGCCTTACATACTCGGTACATTATTCGTACTGACGTCCCTTTTGCTTGGGGACGCTGTGTTTCATGCCCACATGTCCCGATAGATAGGTCGAGATCCCTCCAAGTAGGCTATCAACTCAGGGTAAGATGTTGGTGCACTCCATTTGCTTCGGAGTAACTTGTTTGGTTAGCATGATTTAGACGTGTAATCTTTTTCTTCAGAGCAGTTCTGTCCTAGGGAGTCTACAAGCCGTGTCTAGTAGAGTCTTGTTTATGGGTGTGTCGTGCACCGTACTTATAAGCAGGAGGCTACAAGGCATATTGTCACTCTTTCTTCTTACTCTAGATCGTGTGGTAGAGCTCATTTATAAGAATTCAAATCCCAAATTCTATTTTATTCGTAATAAGACGATACCTACATCCGCAAAGAAGGATTGGAAACAGAGATAGTTGTGGAAAAGCTGAGTTAGAGGAATTGGATTTTTGTAAGATGCCTACGACAAGTAAATGTGAGGTCTTTAGCAGATCATGGGTGTACTGAAAGGTGTAAGCTTCCTGTTAAGAAGCCTTAAGGCAAGAATGCCTATTCACCTTTATGGTGAAATACAATAAGAGATTAAAAAGATAAATACAAGTTTCAACGAGCAAAAGAAGCAAGATAAAAAAGGGTACGAGACGCCCAATTAATGAAGGTTAACGACGTTTATAGTTGAGCAGAGGAACATAAGCTTTTTGAGTTATATTCAACAGTAACAGAGGTATGTATAATTGGTTGTACCCATCTCAATTATGCCCTATAGGGGCTAACAGGTGTAGTTTAAGAAAAGGACGGAACATCAAGATCCGACTAGGGTTAGAGTAACCCAAAATGGTGAATGGATTGTTTGTGTTAGTTGATATTTCTGAAGGGTATTACTAAAGTGAAAATAGATCTTCTTGGGAGACACCCAAATGGTGTACTCTAGAATATTACGATTAGATGTGAATACTAGCATGAAAAAAAATCATAAGATAGGCACTGAAAGCTTGAACGGGATAAATATTACCTTAGTGTGACTCTCGTCCCTAGTATAACGAGGACATTGAGCAACCCGAAGAGGCTATGAATGAAGCAAGGAGAGCTAGAAGCGAAAGAATGTCGTGTTGAAGTTTTCACAAGAGAAGGGATATGTAGAAATATTAGCAGAGTAATGAGAGGAGAGATAAGGAAACATTATGAATAAGGTGTGATACATGGATAACGACGGTAGGAAAAAGAAAAAAAAAGAAGAAATGACAGTATTACAGAGTCTAGTCAAGTGAACGAAGAGACGAGAGGTGACAGGCCTTGGGACAACAAAAGAGTATAGGCCATAAATTCATATCGTCACCTTGAGAAATAAGTTCGTGACTCTAACACAACTACTAAAAGGAAGAGTTAGACCTCATAATAATAGAAATTAGTGTGGATTGGAGAACAAGATAGACTAAACATGAATTAGGAGCTGAGTAATTTGATAATGGTTGATATCACGAAAATTTCAGATTGCGTTCCGGCAATAATAGAATGAACGACATAAGAATAACCTTTAAAGGTCATTTAGGAAGACGCTTCCCTAAAGCAAACAATGTGAACAAAGTTGAGCGTAAGGGACGGTATGTTCAAGTTATACTAAGTGTCACCCTCGCAAGTAAGGAATTTTTTTATCCTTCGTATAGAAGGGTTACCGCAACACGAGTAAGGGTCATGGATGATGTGAAAGGACGCCAAAGATGAAGAGGAAAAATATCTATGGGCAGGTCGTCATAGCTCCAAGTCATAGTACTTCCCTAAAGGGGGGGAATATGGAATGATAAAGGAAGAATGCGATAAAAATGAGAAAGGAATGGGATGGCACTTATCCAAATCTTACAGATACGCTACAATTCAAGAATATTGTGCAAGCACGACATTAAGGAGAGGAAGTAAAGGTTCATTCCCGAGCTGTTATTAATAAATAAGGAACCAGTGCGAGACATAAGTTAAGACGAAGGAAATAACCTAAGAAATATTACGAGGAATATTGATATGAAAATGGTCCAATGAATAGTTAGTAATTGGTCAGGAAGATCCCAATTAGCTAAACAAGAGGTTACAGACGAGTCATCAGATCGTGTAAGATAAACATAGTAAAACCCAACATGGAGATATCCTCGAAGAATATCATTATAATACTCAAAGATATATATCCAAACAAGAGTCGGGGTGGTTAAAGGTACCGTATGAGTGCACTAGAAAGATAGTCAAAATATTAGTTTAGAAGAAACCATACAAGCACAAGAGCATGGAAATAAGCAACTACGGATGATTATAGGCAAGTAAGGACATCAAAAAGGTCCATAATAAGCTCACAGCTTTACAGGAATCAAGGGTTCTACCTAAGTACTATAACGAAAGACTAACTGAGGAAATAAGGAAGAAGGCTTCAACCTAAGTACAACGACCTAAAAAGAAGAGGGTCGTGTAGCAACAGTCTCACATAAATATTGTAAGAACTCCAAAGGAAAGTGACCCCTACCGTGGATAATGAAAGGGAAGTAACATTCGAATGTCATATGAGTTGCACAAATAAATAAAAAACTTTGGCACGTATGGGCACTAAGATAAGCTAAGTATGGACGCAACAAGAGGGCAGAAAAACTAGAAAAAGTAATAGCTTACGTTGAAAGAAAGCTAAGATGGAACAAAAGACTTTATTCGATCAATGATCCAGAGTTGGTTACGTTATGAACGGACTTAAGGGTTCGGAAGTTTATACATGCAGCATATACATCCATAGAAGATTTGGGTATACATTAAGAGAAAGAATTGAGCCCAAGTAACAAACGAAGGATTAAATTATTAAAGGATTGTATCATGCATATTCCTCAGCGCCCATGGAAGGCTAAACATAATAACTAATACCAGGAACCACATATTGGAAGATAGCTTAAGCCGAGGTAAAGACCGATCAGAAGAAGGAGGAAACTAAAGAGTTACATCACCCAAGTAAACTAGGAGTTTGATAATTGGACCTAGAAAAATAGAAACATTGTGATTGGGAACATAACAGAATCACTCTTAATATTAAAGGCGCAAGAGAGACAGCACAACAACTATGTTCTATAACGGCTCCACGATAAATCCAGTTAGAAGAGTACCAGCCTTATAAAAAGTCAGTATAAAGCTCCCACCGGATTATGTATGCACCAAAGATGCAAGTGTTATCATAATGGCTTCAAGTTGTGGATGTAAATTATACCTATGTGGAAGGGAGATCATGAAAGAAATATAAGATATGATGCGAGATTTTAAGGCAAAGGTAAACAATGTACGAGATATTCAACTGCAGAAGGTTGTGAATAGTCCATACTTCGGATAGAAGGCCAGAAACACGGGGATTCAATATCCAGTAATGATAGCGGCATCGTCAGTGGCATAACTTATAGCCTATGGTTTCTAGGTATAGAGAGGTCTAGTTAAGAAGTAAAGAAGAGTTAGAGACGATGTGATGTCTCACTTGATGTTCTAAAATAATACAAGGAAATTCAAGCAAGTTGAAGAAAGATTACGAGTAGTATAAATAGATATGTATAGGTCGCAAGCTAAAGTATAGTAAAGCGACAAAAGTTTTATGACAAGATGTAAGAACGAGAAAAGGCAAGTGAGAAGGTGATAAGAATGGATTAGTCCTCAGGATTAGGCACATGAAAACAAGGGAGCTAGTGGCTTCTCTATGTTATAGTAAGCTCAGTATAGCCTGAATGGACTCAAAGGAGTTACTCTTCATAATTAGCATTAAGAAGAGATGTAATGCTGCCCTAATAGTAGAATAAGGGTGTAATTGTAATAGATAAAGGATGACGTTTGGGCCTTCGATTTAATAATGATTTGAAAAAGAAAAAAAAGAAAGGGGATTCATGAATTGTATGGGATTAAAATACCCACGTAAGAGAATCACCTTGGGATGCTACAGAATACGGTTATTGAAGTATAATATCGCCTCTAAGTGGATCAGGAAAATTACTTAGAATATTCCTTGATGTAATGTAAGCCCTAGTGGCAGAGTATTACGTAAGAAGTTTCAAGCGATCAGTGGATCAATATTGAAGTGAATCAACAATGGATGGACAAAAGTCACAAAGTATGAGATGAGATTAGGCCGTCATTCCAAAGATGAGCGGTAATAAGGAGGCATTAAAGGACATAAATTTATACATATGGAATAAGCAACAAGAGTAAGCTGAGATTTGGTAGCAGACCTCAACAACGATAAATTAAAGTAAGAGTTATGACAGTAAATTCATACAGATGGCTAAACGGACCTATGCGATGAGATATAGAAATATTCATGAATTCAACCAAGTACCGAGCGAAGAACTTCAGTATACTGATAAATGCCCAAAGGGACATCTTATCAAGCTCTACATATAAAGCCTAGAGATCGGGCACACTTACAAGGTCAAAATTTCATAGGATGCATGATGAAAGGTAGCAACAGTTACGAGATTGGAAGGATTCAGACTACAAGTTGTGGTGTGAGAGAAAGGCCTAATGGGGGAATGCCCTGGACTTTGGACTCATTCACAGAATAGTCACCTAGATGGCAAGGGAAGTTCTAAATTATTCGGAAGATATAAGTTATGAAAATGATAAGTACATCAGTCAACATTCGAGGACGAATGTTCCAAAGGGGGGAATAATGTTACGCCCTGCAGTATTACGTCGATGTTATGCCCTACAGTATCATATTACGATGATGTTACGCTTTGCAGTATTAAGTTACAATGATGTTGCACCTCGAAGTATTGCACATTAAATTTGTCGTAAGGTAATTGACATCATTCCACGTAAAAGATTATTTGGAGATTATAAGGATTATGCTATTTCACAAGTGATTAGTAAAGGTGAAAGGGGGAGCAAGTCAAAGAAAATGAATTTTTGTCCAAGTTTGGCATGTTGGGATAAAATACGGCTCGGGCTAAAATACTCGGTCTTTATGGACTAGTACCATACAAGGCACTACATAAACATTATAGTAAGGTGTATAAGGTATGTGAAAAGTGAGTAATATTTCAAGTAAGTGGGAATAATTCTTAATTTTGCGGGTGATTAGTTAGTTACCGGACAAAACGGGATATTACCCAGTTAACTAATAAGTGGGTAAGGATTAATAATCTTCACCCCACTCCCCACGTGGCATTAGGACACTATTCAAGCATATGACTCATTGTCATATATGTTTAGTAGACCAAAGTAACGTGTAACCCATTAAAGGACTCATAAGAATGAGTCATTCTTAAAAGTCTTGGAGTTTGGTTCATTTGGACAAAGTCAGTAAGTACGTCCAAGTCTTATAAGTTGGTTCATTTGTAAAGATTTGTTCATTTTGGACAAAATGATCAGATCTCAAAGGTGTTAGAACAACCATTAATCTTGTTCATCTAACAATCTTAGCTAAAACAAAAACGTTGAAGTAGAAGCATTTCAAAGCTTCATCAGAAGCAGTTTTATCCGAGTATCATAAAATCCAAGCAAGGAATTTCGTTCAAATTCAAAGAATCAGAAGCTTCATTTCGTGCAAATAATTCAAAGAACATGTATGTTAAGGCTATACCTTCTTTCTTTTGGCATGATCCATACAATACGAACAAAACGTGCAAATGCACAAATCCATAAATGACTCTATTCATAGAAGTATTAGAGATATCTATGTTCTTGAATTTCCATGTGTCATAATATTTTATCATCTGTTCATGGGTCTCAGAAAAAAATTACGAAAGTTGAAAAGGGTTTACTTTATGATATTACTCAAAAGAAAAATGATCTTATGAAGCTCCGAATGATTTTATTAACGTACTTTTCATGCATTGCATTCATGTGCATTGACCCATGACCAGATGGCGTTATATACGCGTATATATGTAAATATATGTATATGGTATATGCAAAAAGGTTACGGAGTTATATACGCACTACCACCTGATCAGTTGTTATATGATGATGATGTTGCCCACAGTGGCTGAAATATGATTCTAACGGCATTATATATATATATATATATATATATATATATATATATATATATATATATATATATATA
>ML283113.1:4499-31979 GCA_005239495.1 Nicotiana undulata
TAAAATATAAATGTAAATATCCTCCCTTATCACTGTCATATATTTATATTTTTCATGTCCACCCTTATCGCAGTCATATATATATATATATATATATTTATTTTTCCTGTCTACCCTTATCACAGTCATATATATTTATTTCTCATGTCCACCCTTATCACAGTCATATATATTTATTTCTCCTGTCCACTCTTATCACAGTCATATATATTTATTTCTTTATTTCAACTTTCAGGATTCAGGCCAAGCATCTCACAATACTATTATTTTCACAACTTCAACAGAAGATCATATAGCTCGTAAGCTTTAACCAATAACATTTGACAATAAAACCAACCAGAATATAAGTAAACACCGTAACGCTGTCAGTCCAGCTCGGTATTTATATACTGTAATAAACTCACGAGAACAACCAACATTTTTAACACACTTGCAACCACAATTAGAAATAATTCCATGAAACCCAATAATAAACTGTATTTTTTTCTCATGACTTCATCATTAACCTCTCAACCATGAAACCAACAGGAATATCAAAATATATGCATTTATTTCATAAAAATAATGCCAACCTCTCAACCATGTTTATATCATAAGGAAACAAACTCAAACAACCAATACTCTTGCCAAATAGTCACAACAATAACTAACAACAACTCAACAAGGCCAATTAGTCATAGAAACAATAATGAACATGTAACAGTTAAAACAATGATCGAATAAGTAGGGAAAGGGGATCATGTTTAACAAACGATTTGGGTGGTGCATAGATACTCGTCACCACACCTATACACCACACCTATGCAATTCACGTAGCAAACAAGTGGGGAGTCCTATTCTCTCGAGCTAAAGTTAGGCCAAACACTTATCTCAATTTCGCAGGCCACTCACTGCTCAATTATTGCTTTTCCTTTTGAATTCACCTCTAACTTGCTCGAATCTAATCACAATTAACTTAATATCATTAACTAATTCTAAAGGAACTAAATTTATTGAAAAATATAATTTTTCCTAAGTTTTCTAAAAAAAAAAAGAAGTGAAAACCCGACCTTGGGCCTGCTTGGTCTAAATTCGGGGTTCGGACCAAATTACGTTCACTCATTCACCCACGAACCCAAATATACAATTAATTTCGAAATTCGACCTCAATTCGAGGTAAAGATTCGATTTTTATAAAATTCTCTAATTCTACCCAAAACCTTCAATTTTTACCATGAAAATTCTTAGTTTTTGATTTAAAAGTGATGAAAAACAATGGGTAATTAAAGGAGTAAAGTTTAGAATTGATTATTTATGACTTGGGGATGATATTTGGTGAAGAAATTCGTTCCTAGGGCTGTGGGGTTCAAAAATTTGAAGAAGAAGAAGTCTACCCGTTTTGTATTTATTTTTCTGCCAGCTATTCTAGCTCTTTTCTCGTGCCAAACGATCCCTAAACTCGATTGTTTTGTGTCCAATGGATTTCTTGTGAAATTATAGTCAAGTTAGGCTTTTGAATCACTCAATTTGGTCATATAATGAAGGATATATGTAGGTTTTAATATTTGCAATTAGTGCAGATTTTTAATACGCCGTCAGGGGCAATTTCGTAATTAACCTGAAAAATCTGGCAACCTTAGTAAAATGCCCATAAAATCCTCATACGATGTCCAAATTCGATGATTCTTTTTGTTACGGGTCCGTAATTACGATACGGATCTATACTTCATTCAAAACATAAATCGGATCTTATTTGTTCAATATGATATCATTTATGCTTGAAGAAACGACGTCGAAGCATAAGAAAGAACGAGCGCAACACAACCCAAACCTATTTGAAACTCACCCGAGCCCCCGGGGCTCTAAATCAAACCTGCACGCAAGTCTAAAAGCATCATACGGACTTGCTACTTCGATCAAATCATGAAAATAACATGTAAAACAACGAATTAAACCTCAAAACTCATTATTTTCCTCAAGAACACTTATATAGTTCATAACTTTTCAACCGGATGTCCGAATCACATCAAACGAACTCCGTTTTTTACCAAATTTCACAGGCAAGGCCTAAATATCATAACAAATCTATACCGGGCTTCGGAACCAAAATACGATCCCGATACCAATGATTTTAAACATTAATTCTTTTCTTTATTTCATAAATATTTCAGCAAAATTATTTCTTTAAAAAATTGATTTCTAAGGCTTGGGACCTCGGAATTCATTTCTGGGCATACGCCTGGGTCCCATATTTTACTGCGGACCTCCCAGGATAGTTGAAACACATATCCTAGTCCGTTTAATCAAAATGTTGACTCAAGTAAACTAAAACCAATTTTTTTAATTCTAAAAATTATTATTTCTTATATTTTCACATAAAAGCTTTCCGGTTTCACATCCGGATTGCGCACGAAAATTGAGGTAGTTAAAATTAATCTTTTTATGGCTAATAAGTTTAGAACGGAGTCTAAATTATAAAATGACCCCTTAGGTCATCACACTCTGTCCCGACCTTTATAAAATTTATGTATTCTTAAAGGCTTGTAGACAGATGTCATGTATGTAAAAGTTTGTAAGGCCTTGTCGGCCTATGTTCAATATACGGATGGTTATTTTGGTCTTAGAGGCCCATATATTTTTTGTATAAGTTGGTATTACATGTTGTATTCTACCTACTTCACGGAAGCCTCTCCGGCTCAGTTATCTATGATAGTATGATACAAAATGCTACGTTATGTTGGTACTCGGTTGAGTAAGGTACCGGGTGCCCGTCACGGTCCATCGGTTTGGGTTGTGACATCAAGGAGAAAAAGGTCTACAGTGGTCTCAAGACTCCCAATAATGACCACATACGAATGATAAACATGATCTACAACAATAGCATCTCCCACAGGTGTGGACACATATACAGGGGCACTCAAGGAATCGCGGGGCACAACCAAATATGATGCAAAATAAGATTACACGTAGGAGTAAGTAGACCCCGGATCAAATAGGACTGAATCATCTCTACTGTAAACTAAAACGGTACCTATAATGCATCAGATGACACAACCTCGGGTCTGGCTGGAAAGGCATAACATCGGGGCTGGGCCCTACCACTCTAAACCATATCTCTAGGACGACCCCTAACTGGTGGGACTCTACCTCTAGTGGCCTGACCTCTACCTCTAACCATCCGACCCCTACCTCGAACTGCCTGACCCTTGCCTCTGGCTGGCTGAGCAGGCGGTGCAACAACTGGTGCCGAAACCATTGCACGAGAACCCTGATGCTGGTCCTCGAAATATGCCCATGATCACCACACTCAAAGAATCCATCCTGATACTCTGGCTGTGAAAACTGAGACTAGCCCTGACGAGCTGGTTGACCACGATAATAACTCAGAAGAGTAGGTGCTCTGATAGGAGCTGGTGGTGCACTATAAGCTAGATAAGCAGAAGAAGGCACATAAGAACCAAGACTCCTAGAAGCACTGTGAGATACCTGAAGTGCTGAATGAAATGGCCTAGGAGGATGGCCCCTACCATAAGCACCCTGGCCTCCAGATGAGGCGAAATTGAACACACCGGAATGACGAGGCCTTTTATTTGACCCCTGACCTCCCTGTCCAAGAACCATCTCGACTCGCCTGGACACATTAGCTGCATCCTGGAAAGAAATCTCGCTCCCAGTTTCCTTAGCCATCTGCAATCTAATAGGCTGAGCAAGACCCTCAATAAACCTCCTCACCCGCTCTCTCTCTCTATGTGGGAAAAAAAAGAATAGCATGACGAGCCAAATCCACAAAACGAGTCTCATATTGGGTAACAGTCATGCTGCCCTGCTGAAGACGCTCGAACTGACGGTGATCCTCCTCTCTCGTAGTGATATGTAGGAACTTCTCCAAGAAGAGATGTGAGAACTGATCCCAAGTAAGAGCAGGCGACCCAGCTGTTCTAGCTAATAAATAATCTCTCTACCATTTCATGGCGGAACCAGTCATCTGAAAAGCAGCAAAGTCAACCCCATTAGTCTCCAATATACTCATGTTTCGAAGAACCTCATGAAAACTATAGAGATACTCTTGGTAATCCTCTGAAGTAGCACCACTGAAATGAACTGGAAAGAGCTTAGTAAACCTATCCAATCTCCACAATGCCTCGAAAGACATAGCTGCCCCATCACCGGGCTGTGCCGCAACAACTGGCTGAACTATCCCGAATGGATGAGCTGCTGGAGTTTGGAACTTGGGAGCCATATGCACTGAAGTATGACTAGCTGGAGTCTGGGCTCCTGCTCTAGCCTGGGATAGAACTGGTGCCACAGGTAATGCGCCAGTCTGGGCCACACTCTCCACAAGGTCCACTAATCAGACCAAAACATCATGGAGCACTGGGGTGGCAATAAACCCCTCGGAGACCCGATCTAATCAAGCAGGAATAGCCTGAGATGGAACCTCCTCATTGAACTCTACTTGAGGCTCCATAGTTGGGGCTGCTGCTCGGGCTCTAGGTTGAGCCCTGCCCTTTCCTCGGCCTCTGGCATGGCCTCGACCTCGACCTCTGCCCCTCGAAGGAGATGCTGATGGAGGCTCTGGATGCTGATTAGCGGAAGAAACGGTACGTGTCCTCGCCATCTGCGAGAGAATAAAAATAGGAGAGTTCAATCAGTATCGAGATAACAAAATCACACGCCGGAGTTGAATAAAAGTGAAATTATTTCCTAGACTTCATAGCCTCTGGGAAATAAGTATAGACGTCTCCGTACCAATCCCGCAGACTCTACTAATCTTGTCTGTGAATTGTGAGACCTAAGCAATCTAGTGCTCTGATACCAACTTGTCAAGACCAGAAATTCCCACTGTCGGGATCGTGATGACGCCTAATATTACACTTGTCAGGTAAGCCAACGTTAGATGTTGTTTAACCATTTATGTCCATTTTTAGAAATTAATAGCAATTAAACAAAATAAATGGAATAACTGTAAAGTAAATATATGCATCGAAGTCATTTACATTATATTTCTCCCCAGAGACCTAGTGTCACAATTTCACGAACACACTATGATTTTTCTACACACACGAGTCTGAAAGAAATTTACATCTGTTTTTTGGAATGTAAGATAAACAACAATAAAGAGATGAAGAAGGGGATGTCAGGGCCTGCGGACGCCAGCATGACTACCTTGGGTTTCCAATTGTGAGCCTGAGCCTAGTCTCGCAGTCATCCACTACCTGCTCCGAAATCTACACAAGAAGTGCAGAGTGCAGTATCAGTACAACCGACTCCATGTACCGGTAAGTGTCGAGCCTAACCTCGACGAAGGTGTGACGAGGCTACGGCGGGACAGTCACAATATATATATATGAATACTATGATCCATAAACAATAAGACGGAAAACAAAGATGACGGAAATTTTAAGCAGTAAATTGCAGGGATAAAAAATACTCAATCTCAGTGTCTCATCCGTATCCAGCTATAACCAATCCTTAAACAAAATATGAAACTTCGAATAATCTACATAGTCAAAAAATTGTAAATAAACACATATAGATGCGGCACGCATCCCGATCCCACCAATTCTCCCATATTCCTCCGTAACAATTTGATTAATGGTAAATAATATATATATGTTGCGGCGCGCAACTCGATCCTACCATATATCAAAATAAACATAAAAAAATTCACCCTTATTACTTCGTTTCAATCCACCCTTATTCCTTCTGTTGCGGCGTGCAACCCGATCCCACCGAATATTCACCTTCTCCTTTATTCCTCCTCATAAATCCTCCCTTATTCCTCATGTTGCGGCGTGCAACCCGATCCCACCATATCAAATAAATTCTACATAGTGTACATAATTTCATAACAATTCACACAAATCCCTTTACCAACAATTGAATTCTAGAGCAAAGCTACAGGAAGTCGTAATAACAATGAACTCAACAAGATCTTTACTACTCAGCGACACCAAACCAAGATATCACAGAAAATACTAATAAGAACAGTTTAAACCAATTAAAGGGTAGGCAATAATCCTAGGGGGGAAACAAATATCCAACAAGTAAAAATTAAGCACAGAATTACAGTTAGACATACAACAGTTAAAGCAAGAAGGGGAAACAGTGTAAGTGAAACGGGAGAAAATAGGTAAAACAGGTAAAGTGGCGGCGCATAGGTATTCGTCACCTCACGTATACGCCGCTCACATGATTATCGCATAAACACACAATTCAAGGGTTCCTAAACCCTCAAGTCAAGGTTAGACAAAACACTTACCTCGCTCCGAATATCATTTTAATGTTCAATCACAACCTTGCCTTGCAAATTAGTCTCCGAGCAAACAATATCTAGCAAATTACCAACCAATTGATTCAAAATAAGCCTTAGGAATCACCCACGATAACTACGGTTCAATTTAGTTCATTTTTGAAAAAGTCAACAAAAGTCAACACCCAGGCCCGCTTGGTCCAAACTCGAAATTCGGACCAGAACCGGATTACCCATTCACCCCCAATCCCGAATATACAATTGGTTTTGGAATCTCACCTCAATTTGAGGTCTAAATCCCCAAATTTTGAAATACCTAGCTTCTACCAAAAAATCCCCAATCCCACTATGAAAACCTTAGATTCTAGGTTGTAATCTTGTAAAATGAAGTGAAAGATTGAAAGAAACTAGTTTAGAATCACTTACTTATGATTTGGGGAAGATATGGTCTTTGGAAAATCGCCTTTTGTGTTATAGGTTTTGAAATTTTGAAGAATGAATGAAAAATCCTGTCTAAGTCCCTTTTACATAACTACAGATGTCGCATTTGCGAAGCTCGCAAATGCGAGAAAAGTATCGCAAATGCGAACCTATCACATTTCTGCTTCTTTCGCAAATGCGAACATATTGTTGGCTAAAGCGGAAATGGGATTGCAATTGCCCACCACCCTCTTCGCAAATGCGAAGAACCCCTTCCCCAGACCAACTTCGCAAATGTGAAGATATTCTCGCAAATGCGAGTGCTGCCTGGCCCAGCTACTCTTTGCATTTGCGATGAGTAGCTCGAAAATATGAAGTTGTCATGCTCACAAATGCAAACTCTGACCTCGCAAATGCGAGATCAGAGGCCAGTTCCTAGAAATTGCAGATAACAACAATGTATAAGTCTAACTTCACTCTGTAACCTATCTGAAATTCACCCGAGCCTTCGGGACTCCAAACCAAACATGTACACAAGCTTAAAAACATCATACGAACTTGTTCGTGCTATCAAATTGCCAAAATAACACCTAGAATTACAAATTTTGCACCAAAACCTAAGAATTTCTCAAGAACACTTCAAAATTACTATTTTCTCAACCGGATCTCCGAATCATGTCAAATAGGTTCCGTTTTTTACCAAATTTCACAGATAAGGTATAAATATAATAAAGGACCTGTACCGGGCTATGGAATCAAAATACGGACCCGATACCAATAAAATAAACTATTAACCATTTTCTTAAAACCTTTATAATTTCAGTCTTTCAATTTAAATCAAAAACTCATTTCTCGAGCTAGGGACCTCGGAATTCAATTCCGGGCATACGTCCAGGTCCCATATTTTATCACGGACCCACTGGGACCGTCGGAATACGGTTCCGGGTTCGTTTACTCAAAATGTTGATCAAAGTCAACTAAAATCACTTTTAAATTCCAAAAATTATTATTTATTCAATATTTCCACATAAAGGCTTTTCGGAATCACGCCCGGATTATGCACACAAATCGAGGTGGGTAAAAATGAGATTTATAAGGCTAACGAGTGCGGAATAAAGTCTTAAATCACAAGATGATCCTTTGGGTCATCACAGGTTTGGGGCTCCGAGGGCTCGAGTGAGTTTCGGATAGGCTACAAAGTGAAAATTTGACTTAGAGCATAGGAGGTGTTGCAATATCTGGTGTAGGCCTCTGATCTCGCAAATGCGAGATCAAGCATCGCAATTACGACCTCTGCAAGTTCCGTATTTGCCAGCTATTTCTCGCATTTGCGAAGAATAGCTGGGCCACATAGTTTTCACATTTGCGAACATTCCTTCACAATTGCAAAATGGGACGGGGGAAGGCAGTGATCGTATTTGCGATCACATGGTCGAAATTGCGGAAAGGGCCAGGCTCTCCTTTGCGAGATTTTCTTCACATTTGCGAAGATAGCAGGAATGGGGAGACCTTCGCATTTGCGATAGGTTCTTCGCATTTGTGAACCCCTGGTCGCAAATGCGACACCTGCAACTGATCAAAATAATTTTTGGACGAAATTTTTGTTTCACTTCTCAAATTTTCGAAACCTAAAACCTTAGAGGTGAATTTTCCAAGACTTCTTCTTCCTCAATTTGTTGTTAAGTGACTATAACCCACTTTCTTTCAATTACCCATTAAATTTCATGAGTTTTCAACCTAAAATCTAGTATTTTCATGGTGAAAATTGGGGGTTTGGGTAGAATTAGGAATTTTTGCATAATTGGAATTTAGACCTCGAATTGAGGTCTGATTTTGAAACAAATTACATAATCGGGCCCGGGGTGAATGGGTGAATGGGTTTTGGTCCGAAACTCGGGTTTTGACCAAGAGGGCTCAGGGTCGATTTTTGACTTTTTGCGGGAAAGTTTGGGGAATCTAAATTTATGCATTGTAATTAATTCTTTTAGCAATAATTGATATTATTGAGTCAATTGTGGATAGATACGAGTGGTTTGGAGGCAAATTCTAGAGGAAAAGCTGTGATTGAGCATTAAGTGACCTTTGAAGCGAGGTAAGTGTTGAGTCTAACTTGACTTGAGGGAATTAGGAACCCTCGAGCTATTTGTTATGTGTATTCCATGTGAGCGGCGTATATGTGAGGTGACGAGTACTTATGCGCCTCCAAATTATCCGATTTCCCTATTTTTGCCGTTCTTCTCATATTGTCTATTTCCCTGTCTTACGTGCTACATGCTTTATGTCACGCCCCAACCTCGGGGAGCGCGACCAACGCTTAACCGAGTGAACCTGGTCGAGCAAGCCTGTTGGGACTTTCCTACCCGCCTCATTCATGACCCATAATTGTGTTGCAACATTGTTTATGGAACTAGGAGGAAGTCAATTATCAACATACATACATGATACTAATCCATTCTTCCTTATATACCGGTTTCCATAATTAAGTCTTCCAAAATATACATATGAAATTGCAATTTTTATGGGATGGAATTACAGTCAGAAGTTAACTCAACAACCACCCAACAACATACACAACCCACATGAGTGTATACGGAGCCTCTAAGATTGAAAAGACAAACGTGGTCCTGCCGGCGACAAGGTCCCGACTATACCTAAAAAATAGAACAACATAAGCAAAAAGGAGTGCAACAAAATTTACTCAAGACCCCAAGAAGAAATGGGGCACACCGGAACTGTTGTAAGGAGGAAGAGAAGGCACCACTATCTGCGATCAGCGCTACCATCTACAGAACCATCTACATCCATTAGAAGATGTAGCTCCCCCGGCAAAAGAGACGTTAGCACCATCGAATAGTACTAGTATGTATAAATAAACTCTACTCTAAGTAGAATAAACAATAAACAAGTAGAAAGGCAGTCAGGAAAAATCAAATAATGCTTCACAGAATTAGGATGGAAACATGCAAGAGTCTCATGATTTCTTATTTCGTCTTTTCATCCTTTTGATTAACCGTCTCTTAATTTCAAGTGCCACAATTTATAATACTACCGTGTCGTTTTCACACGGAGTCCGGTCTCTGCCCGACCGGCTAAGCCATCCCAAGTGAGACATCACCAATATCATAATTTATATCCATATTTTCGATGTAAATACCACTATGAGTACAACATGGAGTCCGATCTCGGCCCGATCGGCTAAGCCATCTCATTTGAAATAGTGAGACATCACCAACATCATATTTTAGATGCAAATACCACCATGTGTACAACATGGAGTCCGATCTCGGCCCGATTGGCTAAGCCATATCACTTTGGGACATAACCATATCAATTTAATTATTCGGCTCACATTCCTTTCCCATCATTTATCACGCAGTCCTTGGCACTTGGATATTTTTAACAATTTGAGTCACATTCCCCTGTTTTAACCGTTCAATAGCATCATCCTTCATAGTAACGAGAATCAACATATAATGAATTTGTACACATAAATAAAGGAGCATGACAGTTATAATTCACCCTTTTCAAGTAGCATAGTGACACGGTAAACAACTTAGAACAATTTGGGAACATAAACTTTCAAACTTAACACATTGAGACAATCAACTTTCTTAGAATCTAGAAAGGGACTCATACCAGATATCTGAGAACCAATGAGTTCATTCTATGAAGATTAGAGTTAGCCATACATACCTTGACTGGGTCTTATCCCTAATTCCTACGACGATTTTCGGAATCCTTTAGCCTCTTCAATCTATGTGACAAAATAAATAACACAATCGAATCTTAATTAGGAATATGATCATAGACCTAACTCAATTAAGCATTACACTTCCATTATGAACTTGCTAAGGTCCCATCCCCCATTTCTTTCTATTTTTGCCTTTACTTACCCTCACATAGTCTAGAATCCCACGCATGCAAGGTCCCTATCCTTACCCCCAAGAACTATTTTACCTATGGCCTATTTTAGCAATAACAATGGAATTTAAAGTTGGTGCAGTAAAACTTACCTCTTTGAGTGAAGAAAATTGAACCCTATTTGATCATTCCCAAGCCCTTGGTGGTGATTGTGGATCAATCTTGATGATAAGGGAAGCTTCTCTCGCACTAGAACCTCTCTCCCTCACTTATAAAGTCAGAAAATGGTTTAAAATGGGTGGGGAAATGTCTTATATTGATATGGGGTCGGGTTAAAAAGTTAGAAAATAGGGTGCCTCGTCTCAATTATGCGGTCGCATAGGGAAATGTGGCTCGCAAACCTGCCTCCGAAATGGCCTCAGCCGGGGGGACGTCTGACCGAGTATGCGACCATTATGAGGCCCGCATACCTGTTCTGCGGTCGCATAATGCGCCACAGAACTCACCTCGCAAAACTCCAAGGCAGATATGCGATGGATTATGCGGCCCGCATATCAAATATGCGATCGCATTTTGGGCCGCATAATCATCCTCAAATTGGCCAGCAATCTGACTCACTCTGCGACCGTTATGAGGTCCGCATAGTGGTTCTACGACCGCATAGTGGACCGCAAATTTACATCCTTTTGCGAATAAGTCCGTAGGGTAATTTCAATCCAACCGCGATGAATTTCTACAATTATAACAATATAGGAATTTAACTGGGCATCTTTTTGGCTACGAATTTTACGGGTCCTTACACTTTAATTGTGTTTACATTCCTAATTGCTACGTGTTAGACATGGTTCCTTCTGTTCATGATATTTTTTCCTCCTATAGTCCATTATCTACTATTATTTGCTTAAGCTGATTTATCGGTACCCTTTTGTTGTATATTCTGAATTGGTCTCTCTATATAGTAGTACTTATGTGAACTTTCATGGTGTACAAGTTTCCTGTTTGTTTCAGTTTTGAGTTTAAGTATTGTGAAGGGTTTCTGTGGTTTACATTGTGACATGTACCTACTGAGTAATTAATATTGATATGGCGAGCTCGGGTTGCACACCGCAACAACTGGAATAAAGATGATATGTTGAGGTGGAATAAGGGTGAATTGATACTGTACGGTGGGAATGGGTTGCATACCACAAGAAGTGTAATAAGGGTGGATTGTTTGGTGGAATAAAGGTGAACTGTGATTGTATTATGGTGATACAGTGGGATGAGATTGCACGCCGCAACACTCTTATTTATATTTACTGTTGGTTATACTGTTATGAGAAAATAAGGGAGGAATATGAGATATACAGTGGGATCGGATTGTGCGCCACAAACAATCAATGTGCTTATGTTTTCCTTGAACTGTGTTAACTTTACAATATTCTTGTTGCACTTAAGGATTGGAAATTTCTGAATGTTGATGACTTGTTTCTGGGAGTTGTAGTTATTTCTTGCAAGTTACTATTTATTTCTATTCTTTTTTCCTTTTTTTGCTTTTATTATGTATACTGCATACAGGCTATATGGTGAGTGACCCGTCGTAGCCTCGTCATTATTTCGTCGAGGTTAGGTTCAACACTTACCAGTACATGGGGTCGGTTGTACTGATATTGCACTCTACACTTTCTGTGCAGATTTTGGTGCTGGTCCGAGCTGATCGTGAGGTTGGCTGCATGATTCACCGGACAGGAGACCCAAGGTAGACTTGTCGGCATCCGCAGGCCCTGGCGTCCCCTTCTATACAATTTCCTTTACTGTTTATTTCATTTCGAAAACAGTTGTATTTCATTCAAACATTTACTTGTAGTAAAATCTTAGAAGTTCGTGAATTGTGACTCCAGGTTCTGGGTAGTAGTATATATATTGACATTGTTATATATTTCCGCACTCATTTCAACTCGGTGTAACTTATTTGTTGTTAATTACCGGAATGTGGAAGAGTTGGTTAATGATTCTCTAACGTAGGCTTGCTTAGCAAGTGAAATGTTAGGCGCCATCACGGACCCGACTGTGAAAGTTCTGGGTCGTGACAATTTTAGATGACACATTTCGGTTATCGAGAGTCAAACGATATGAATTTTGACTAATATTTTAAAATATATATTTTTATTATATTGACATGAGAAATTATAATTTACAATATTTTACGTATATTTTTTGAATATCAAAATTTAAATTTTAAAATACTGAGTTAAACTAATCTAGTTTTACTTTAAAATTTAATCAAATTGACCGTGGATAACCAAAATATATCATCTAAATCGGAACGGAGCGACAGAGGGAGCACATTATTTTGCATTGAAGGGGTAAGCAGGTAGGGAATGTTTGGGGCCAAAGAGTTGTTGAAGAGTTGAGAATGTCACAAAAGGTGAATGCACAAAATCAAGTTGTTTGCATGAGAAGTCTGTACAAACTTTTGAAGTTAAGACCACTTGAGGGCTGTGCCGACGACCGACGTTTTGAGCTTTGACACATATATTCAAATTGGTTAATTTGAATACTTGGAACAGTGGGCTTGGGAGGCTCTTTAATCTCGCTAACGACGATGAAGGCAGATCTCAACGAGGACGGTGCCTTTAAAGACATGAGTCAGAGCGAACAATATTACTCTAATAGTTACATCGATTAACCTTGTAATAATTTACTCTTCTTTTACTCTTGCAACTATGGTTTCAACTAATATTTCACCTACTTATAACATGTAAGAATAAGTTACTTACCACGTATTGCCTTTAATTTGATGTCATATAAGTTCAACAATTAGTTTGAATTTGTGAATAATTTCAACACAAACCATTATGACATGATATGATGAAGCTGTAAAGAATAAAGAAAGAATGCGATTGAAATAATTGTTAATTCACCTAAATCCACCCACACGTGATATTGAATTGCTACACTCTAATAACTTGACTTTTTGCATGCCACATTCTTTTCCCACACTTTCCATCAATAAAAATATTGAGACTTAACACGATTTTGACTATTGAAAAGTGCTACTGTAATATGATAAAGAAATGAGAAATGCTTAGTAAAATAGACGAAATATCTTACTAACTGAAAAAGTTCCAAACTACTTTATGATATAAGTAATTAATAAGCTACATAAACTTCTCACATAATAACGTGCAACTCCAAGGCATGGTCCCCCAAATGATAAAATACAGATGCATCTTCCTTAATTTTCATTCATGAACATGTACAATAAATATTGGGAAAATAACATTGTATAGCTGTTCTCAAAATATAGTTAAAAAATGTGTGTGAGTATATATATATATATATATATATATATATATATATATAAGTAATTTCTAACGCGGGCTAAATGTGATAATACTACTGGTCCTGGTTTGGTTGGTCTACATTTGCACCACTTTAATTTTGTTGGGTTTTTAAGCATTAATAACTTAAAATAGGGTGAATGGGAAATAGAGGAAAAAATGAAATATTTGAGTAATATTTGAGGTTCCCCCTTGATTGTCCCACATGGGAAGAGGAAAAGGTTTTGATGGGTATATAAGCAATTGTTCTTCTTCTAGCTCATAAAGAGTTGAGAAGAAGGCAAGCCTGGCGTCGTCGTCGTCGTCGCTCGCTCGGCTTCGGCTTCGGATATTAATTGGTTAATTTTTTGGACCAAATTTATTTGTTAATAGTAAATATTAACAAAAATGTTATTAAATATTTGGTTTAATAACAAAATATTAATATTAAAATAAATATTAATATTAAATTCATTTCAGTTATCTAATATTCAATTTTCTGTTTTTGTAACAGAAAATTAACTACCCTTCAATTTTCCCTCTTTATTATTGAGTAAATAACCAATTATGTCATGACATTTATTCTATGGCTGTTTTGCAAAAACAACCATTCTGAAGAGTTGCACCTCTTCAGATTTCAGCCCAACTTTGGCTATAAATACAAGTCCATTTTCTCAGATTTTACATACTAATTTCTAAGTTGTCCTCCTTCCTTCTCCATATTTTTAACTTCAAAGAAAGAAACAGTAAGTGTGATTTGCTACCGAACTTTGTGTTCGCTAAAACACTGGGGTTTGAAGTACCACTACACCAGTGTGTTATTCGTTTTATCCTGGGAGGAAAAAATCCATAACCTTGAGTACTAGGAGGGGATTAAATTCCTTAAGGAAACACTATGAATTCAATGGGCTCGAATTGGTTTTATTATTTCATTTACATTTCTGTTTATGTTATTTTATTTTCTCTAGAATTGTTTTACAAATACAGATAACAAATTTTAGATTCTCTTAAATTATCTATAAATAAGAATTAAAGGTCAAAGCATGGAACGTGAATAAAATGAAAATGAAAATGTAGAAGTGGTTTAATTTTTTTATTTTTTATTATTAATTTTTTTTTTTGCTCAACAACAACAACAACACTATGCCTTAGTCCTCAATAATAAACTTTCTAAGTGATGATCGTCTCATAATCAGAATGATCATCATGATCGATCTCCCTTTTCTCATTTTTCAGAGTAACTTTCAAATATATTAAATGGTACAATCAAATATCTGTATAATAATATTTGTGTGTAACAATCATTCATTATAAAAATTAAGTTTTTAGAATTGATTTTTATATTATGTTATAATATATTCAACCTATAAATATACTTTACTATAACATTCAAAAAATATCGAAACAAAAACGAAATTATTATAAAGAGGTTTGTTATAGTAAGGTTTGATTATCGTTAGATATTCAAGGATGGTGACTATTTTAAAGTTCCTATACCCCAGTTGAATGTGGACTTGGGAAATTGATTAGGAAAGATGACAATGTGGGATCAGTGACAAGTAGAAAAATAAGAAAAAAATGACAACTTTCTTTTCCTTATAGAGAAGATTTATGAAAGAATCCTATGGATGACTTTTTAGCCCATCCGTGTGGCACTTTTAAGCCTCATCTTTGAATTGATTACGTTTCGATTGAAAAATATTTCCTTGTAACGATTCGATCGGTCGTTTTGAGAGTTAGCGCTCCGATTTTCTAATAACTGCTTTTTCCACGTTTATGTCTGTTTATGGGACTTGCCGGAGTGTTTAGTTGTGGAATTCAGAGAGTTTTGGGACACATAGTCCCTAAATATGAGTTTAAGCCTTAGAAATCAGACCATAGTTGGAACTGTGTGAAGACGGGTCTGGAATAGGAGCGCGCTTGGAATGTGTTTTCGAGGTCTGTAGTAGATTTAGGCTTGAATTGGCGAAAGTTAGAATTTCGGCGATTTCGGCCGGTAGGTAAGATTTTGATATCGGGCTCGGAATGGGATTCCGGAAGTGGCTGTAGGTCCGTAGTGTCATTTGTGACCTGTTTGTCAAATTTGAGGTCATTCGGATTAGTTTTGACGTGTTTCGACATCGGTTGTAGATTTTGGAAAATTTCCAAGTTTTTAGGCTTGAATTCATGTATAATTCTTGTTTTTGGTGTTATGTGATGTGTACTGAAGGCTCGACTAAGTTCGAATGAGGTATTAGGACTGATTGGTAGGTTTGGTTGAGGACCCAGGGGCCTCGGGTGTGTTTCGGAAGCTCAATGGGTCACTTTTAGACTTGAAGTAATTGCTGGTTTGCTGGTGTGAGTGCAACAAGTTTTCCTTCATCGCGATCGCATGAGGGAGTCCGCGATCGCGTAGAAAAAATTTGGGGCCAGATGGATTAATAAACCGTGATCGCACAGATTGGGACGCGATCGCGTAGGTATTAGCCAGTGATGAATCGCGAACGCGAGGACTAGGCCGCGTTCGCGTAGAAGAAATAAGGCGGCAGGGATTTTAAGTGTTTCTCTACGCGGTCGCGTGAAGCAAACCGCGATCACGTAGTCTGAGAGAGATAAGAACCGCGTTCGCGAACGGGTTCCCGCGTTTGCGTAGAGTTATCTGAGGCGCGTGTAATTTTGCTCTTCGCGATCGCGACTGGTTGTCCGCGATTGTAGTGAATGTATACCTGTGCAGATTTTAAAAGACCCAAATCGAGGGTTTAAGCCAAAATTCATAATTTGAACTTGGGAGCTCGAGGATTGGCGGTTTTTGAAGAGAATTGCACCTGGGTGTTTTGGGTAAGTAATTTTCACTCGATTTTGATTAATTTCCACGAGCCTATGCTTAATTTTATCCTTTAAATTCGAATTTGGGGTGGAATTTTGGGGGGAAAATTGAGTAAAGTTTTTAGGCCGAGTTTTTGAGTTTTGATCGAGATTTTGACATCTGATTTGAGTAAATTTGGTATGGTTAGACTCGTGAGTGAATGGGTGTGCGGAATTTATAATCTTTACCCGATTCCAAGACGTGAGCCCGGGAGACCTTTCGGTGCGATTTTCCTAATTTCGCGTATTAGCTTCGAATTAATTAGTTAGATGAATTTCTTAAAGTTATATTTACTATATGCTATTGAATTGAATAGATTTGGGCCATTTGGAGCCATGTTCTCGTGGCAAGGACGTGATTTCGAGTTGAGTTGAGCAGTCGAGGTAAGTGGCTTGCCTAACTCTGTGTTGGGGACTTCCCCTTAGGTTGTTTTTGACATAAATTGTTGTGTGGGCACCGTGTATGTGAGGTGACGAGTATGTACACGGGCCATTCTTGCAAAACCCCCATTTTTCCTTCGAAAATTATAAATTGTTCGTTCTTCTATTACATTACCTCAATGTGTTTAACTGTTCATCTTAGGTTAGGGAAACATGCTTATTTATTTCCATATCAAATTGCCTAATTGACACTCTGTGCGCTATGTTTAGTTAGTTTTTCCTACTTGTATTTAGATGAACTGCTAAAATTGATGTTTATCTGTCATTTACTTAGCAATTCATATTTAAACTGGGGACTACAGACGTATTCTGGGAGATCCCCTCCCCCCTGCCCTGTATTGCATATTTATATTTGGGACTACGGGACGGTATCCCGGGAGATTCCACCTTGTGAGACGTTGTGCTGAGCCGAGGGATCCCTTTACTGTTATGTTTTAGACTATTTCTTTTTAATTTCTTATGGTAGAAATTGCTTATCTTTCACACTGCTTTACACTCGATTACTTATAAATCCAGTAGAGCCTTAACCTAAACTCGTCACTACTTGACAGGGGTTAGGCTTGGCACTTACTGGGTACCAATTGTGGTGTACTCATGCCCTTCCTGCACATGTTTTTCGTGTGTATATCCAGGTACGAGTTTCTAGTCGCATGGCTAGAGGTCGTTGCAGCTATCACCAGGAGGGCGTAAGGTATTTTTGCCGCGTCCGCGGGATCCTCTGAGTCACCTTCCATTCCATCTTATAGAGATATTTATTATGTACATTTCCGGATTTATGTAGAGCTATAATAGTATAGAAGCTTGTGACTATGTTGTGACAATCCGGGTCTTGGGATATATTTGTACATGCCGAGCGGCGTTGTTATACTTATTTAGCTTCTCCTTTCCTGTCTTTAATTTATATTGCATTTAATTCAGTTTTATCCGCAATTTAGGTTTACCTATTCGTAGAGACTAGGTGCCGTCACGATACCTTTCGGAGGGTAAATCGGATCAAGATATTATTATTCAAACAAAACCAAATAGTTTAACTTTAATTACTAGTTACAAACTAAGGTTATGAATATACGTTATTCAACAATGATTAGGTGATAATATTGTTAGTAAACTGTATTTATAAAATAATTTTGGAAAAGATAAAATAACATATAAACAGAAATATAAACGAAACAAAAGTTAATCCGAGCCCACTGAATTCACAGTGTTTCCATAAGGAATTTAATCTCATCCTAGTACCCAAGGTTATGGATTATTTCCTCCCATGATAGAACAAATTACACACTGGTGTAGTGGTACTTCAAACTGCAGTGTTTCAGCAAACACAAAGTTCAGTAGCAAATCACACTTACTGTTGCTTTCTTTGAAGTTAAAACAATGCAGAAGAAAGGAGGAGAATTTAGAAATTCGTATGGAAAATCGGAGAGAATGGATTGGTATTTATAGCCAATGTTGAGCTGAAAACTGAAGAGGTGCAACTCTTCAGAATGGATGTTTATATAAAACGGCCATAGCATAAATGCCATAATATAAATGGCTATTTACGCAATAATAAACCAGGAATTCAAGAAGGAGGTTAATTTTCAGTTGCAAAACCGAAAACCTGAAAACGGATAACGGAAAAATGTTTAATATTTCGTTGTGATTTAATATTAATATTAATATTAATATTAATATTCCGTTGGATTTCTGTTAATGTTTACTATTAACAAATAAATTTGGTCCAAATAATTAATCAATCAATCAATTATTTGACCAAATCCAAATCCAAATCCAAATCCAAATCCTAAGCCGAAGCTGAGCCGAGCGAGCGACGATGGCGACGACGCGAGGCTTGCCTTCGTCTCAGCTATTTAAGAGCTAAAATAAAAGAAATTATTTATATACCCATCAAAAACCATTTTCTCTTCTAATATGGTACAATGTCCCTTTGTCAAGGAGGGAAACTCAAACATTTCATTTTCTCTCCATTTCCCATTCACCCTCTTTTAAGCTATATTAATGCTTAAAAACCCAACAATCCCCCACATGAACTGAGAATCTCTATGTAACGGAAATATGCATGAGAAACTATGTGATTCGCAAGCAAGGATTAATTGCATCTAGATAAGTAGGTTTCCCTTTGAACTTTTCGTAGTGAACTTATGTCGGATACACTCAGTCAATCGGTAGATTTGATATCTTTGAACCGTCGAACTTTGGTGTATACCTATACAACCATAAGTCACACAACCAACCCTTAACCATCATTGGTTCTCATTGTTGTGTTCGTTTCAGCCATGAACACCGCCTGATTTCATAAGTGCGTAGAGAACTGGCCTTTCAAAATTCTCCTTGAAGAGGCTAGCACTTCACACTTACACAGGTGATTCCTAAATGTTTCATCCCATAGATACACTATTTGATATACCCTGTATCAAATTTAGAAATCATTAAAAATCCTTAATGCTTTATCCTTGGTACTGAACATTGTCTCATTACGAGAATGGACCAAAATTTTAGTAGACAATGTTGAACCATCATTAATAACTTCGTTTGATCTCCTTGAACTTAGATCTTGGGATATCTAGTCTTCTAGGTAGAGTTACCACCACAATGATTTGTTCTCGGACATAGTCCCATTCCCCTCGATGATTTATTAACTACCTCTCTAGTTAGGCGTTTTGTATGTGGATCTGACATATTATCGCTTGACTTTACATAATCAATCGTGATAATTTCTCTAGAGAGTAATTGCCTAACTGTTTTATGTCTTCGTCATATATGACGAGATTTACCGTTATACATAACACTCTCAGCCCTTCCAATTGCCGCTTGACTATCGAAGTGTATGCATATTGGTGCCAACGGTTTGGGCAAAAATGGAATGTCTTCCAAGAAATTTTGGAGCCATTTAGTTTCTTCACCGGCTTTATCTAAGGCTATGAGCTCAAACTCCATTGTAGAGCGGGCAATACAAGTTTGTTTGGACGACTTCTAAGATACCTCTCCTCCACCAATAGTGAATACATATCCACTTGTGGACTTAGAATCAGTTGAACCGGTGATCCAATTTGCATCACAATATCCCTCAATCACCATAGGATATTTACTGTATTGCAAAGCAAAGTCCTGTGTATATTCTAAATATCCCAAAACTCGTTTCATTGCCATCCAATGAGATTGACCTAGATTGCTCGTGTATCGACTCAATTTACTTATAGCACAAGCTATATCTGGTCGTGTACAATTTATGATATACATTAAGCATCCCAATACACGAGCATAATCAAATTGAGCTATGCTTTGGCCTTTGTTCTTTGCTAATGCAAGATTCACGTCAAATGGAGTCTTTGCAACTTTAAACTCTAAGTGCTTGAATTTTTCAAGTAATGTCTTAATATAATGAGATTGTGACAATGCCAGACCTTGAGGAGTCTTATGGATCTTAATCCCCAAAATTAAGTCAGCAACTCCCAAGTCTTTCATATCAAACTTGCCAGTTAGCATATGCTTAATCACATTTATGTTGGCAATGTCATTACTCATTATCAACATATCATCCACATGTAAGAAAATAATGACTATGTGATTTGGAACATTTTTAATGTACACACATTTACCACATTCATTTTTCTTAAAACCATTTGACAACATTGTTTGGCCAAATTTCGCATGCCATTATTTGGGTGCTTGTTTTAGTCCGCAAAGGGACTTAACAAGTCTACATACCTTCTTTTCTTTACCTGAAACCAAAAACCCTTCAGGTTGTTCCATGTAGATTTCTTCCTCCAACTCTCCATTTAAGAAGGCCGTCTTAACGTCCATTTGATGAATTTCAAGACCATAAACTGCAGCTAACGCTACTAATGTTAGTATGGATGTAATTCTTGTAACTGGAGAGTATGTATCAAAATAGTCAAGACCTTCTCGTTGGCTATGCTCTTTGACCACAAAAGTTGCCTTATATTTATCAATACTGCCATCATCTTTTATTTTCCTCTTAAAGATCTATTTAGAACCCAACAGTTTATTTCCAGGGGGAAGATCAACCAATTCTCATGTATGGTTGTTCAATATGGATTCTATTTCACTGTTGACTGTCTCTTTCCAAAACAATGATTCCGAAAAAGGCATAGCTTCTTTAAATGTTCGAGGCTCATTCTCCAATAAGAAAGTCACAAAGTCTAGTCCAAAAGAAGTAGACATTCTTTGGCGTTTACTACGTCTTGGATCCTCCTGATTAAATGTACTTTCTTTTGTTTCTTCCCGAGATCGTTTAGATCCTTCACCAATCGACTCACATTCCTTTTTATACGGATATATATTTTCAAATAACTCATCATTATCTGATTCTATAACCGTATTATTATGAATGTCGGAATTTTCTGATTTATGAACCGGAAATCGATATTCTTTACTATTGGTCGCATATCCTATGAAAACACAATCAACGGTTTTCGGTCCTATTTTATCCTTTTGGGTTTAGGAACTTGCACTTTTGCCAAACACCCCCACACTTTAAAATAATTCAAGTTGGGCTTCCTTTCTTTCCATTTTTCATATGGAATTGATTGTGTTTTGCTATGGGATACTCGATTTAGTATTCGGTTAGCCGTAAGAACAACTCCCCCCCACAAGTTTTGTGGCAAACCAGAACTTGTCAACAATGCGTTCATTATATCCTTTATTGAACGATTCTTTCTTTATGCAATCCCATTGGATTGGGGCGTGTAAGGGGTCGTTAGTTGATGAATAATTCCATATTCTAAACATGTTTCTTCAAAAGGAGATTCATATTCACCACCCCTATCATTTCTTATCATTTTGATTTTCTCGTTAAGTTGCGTTTCAACTTTATTTTTGTATTGCTTGAATGCGTATATTGCTTCATATTTACTATTAAGTAAGTAAACATAGCAATATCGAGTACTATTGTCAATAGAAGTTATGAAACACTTCTTTCCACTGCGAGATGGTATTGATTTCATGTCACAAATATATGTGTGAATTAAGTCTGAAGGATTTGAATTCCTTTCAACTGACTTATAAGGATGTTTACAAACTTAGATTCTACACATATTTGACATTTTGATTTGTCGCATTCAAACTTAGGCAATACTTCCAAATTAATCATTTTTCGCAAGGTTTTATAATTGACATGACCCGAACGTATATGCCATAATTCATTTGACTCAAGTAAGTAAAACGAAGCTAAAATTTTATTATTCTTCTCAACATCCATTACATTCAACTTGAAAAGGTCCTTAGTGAGGTAACTGTTTCCTACAAACATTTCGTTCTTACTTATTACAACCTTATCATATACAAAAACACAATTAAAACCGTTCTTAACAAGAAGTCCAGCAGAGACTAAGTTCTTCCTAATCTCGGGAACATGAAGGACGTTGTTCAAAGTCACCACCTTGCCAGAAGTCATTTTAAGAAATATGTTCCCACATCCTTCAATCTTGGCCGTTGCAGCATTTTCCATAGAAAGCGTCTCTTCGGGTCCAACAGGAGCATATGTAGCAAATGATTCTCTAACAACACAAACACGGCGAGTGGCTCCAGAATCAATCCCACCAGGTTGCATTCAGAAAGCATAGCAGACAAGTCATCAATATCTTCGTGCTTTTCAACCATGTTTGCTTGACCCTTCTTCTATTCTTTCTTTGGAGAACAACAATCTACAGATCTGTGTCCAGCTTTTCTACAGTTGTAGCAATTTCCATTGAACCGCTTCTTGCTTGGGTTGTTTTTCAGTCCAGAAGCTTTTTTCCTCTTTTTGTTATTCTGAGGAGCATCCTCAACAATGTTTGCTCCCATTATTGTTGAGTTTCCACGGCCTTTCTTTTCAATAACTTTGTTGTCTTCTTCGATTCTCAACCGAACAATGAGATCTTCAAGGGACATCTCCTTGCGTTTGTGTTTCAAGTAATTTTTGAAGTCCTTCCACAAAGGAGGCAACTTCTCAATCATCGCTACAACTTGGAATATTTCATTGATGACAACTGACAAGACCTTCAATGAAAACTCTATTAGTAAATATAATAAATTAGTACTTCCAACATCAGTATTAATTTGAATTATACCTTAAGCAAGGAGATCGTGAATAATTACTTACAATTCCTGGACTAGGGTAATAACAGACTTGTTATCTACCATTTTGTAGTCTAAAAATTTAGCGGCAACGAATTTCTTCAACTCGACATCTTCAGTATTGTATTTTCTTTCAAGCGCAAACCACAGTTCTTTTGACGTATCCACATTACTATAGACGTTATACATATCTTCCTCCAGTCCGCTAAGAATATAATTCTTGCATAGAAAATCAGAATGCTTCCACGCCTCAGTCACAAGGAAACGTTCATTTTCTGGAGTTTCCTCGGGCAGAACAGGAATATCTTCCTTAATGAACTTTTGCAAACTTCAAAGTAGTCAAGTAGAAGAACATCTTATGTTTCCACCGCTTGAAATCAATCCCGAAATTTTTTTGAGGTTTTCCGCCAGTGCCTATGCTGGTGATCGGCTTGTCGATGCATTGGCAGTTACTATCGGAACAACTTGGTTTCCGTTTTCATTCGTCATTTCTGTAAAGAATAACACAAACAAACTTTTAAAGTACTAGAGTAGAAAATCACGTAGATTTTATTCTCCAATGGAGTAGAAAATCGCCACGAAGCCTTTAATCTCCGGAACAGTAAATAAAAAACAAATACAGAAAACAAAAATTAAATTCCTTAAGCTTGTTAGTAAACTGTATTTGTAAAATAATTCTTGATAAGATAAAGTAACATATAAACAGAAATATAAACAAAACAAAAGTTAATCCAAGCCCACTGCATTTATAGTGTTTCCTTAAGGAATTTAATCCCCTCCTAGTACCCAAGGTATGATGACCCAAAATGTCATCCTTGTTTTATATGTCAAAACGGTGTTTTGAGGCCTTGAAAGCCTTCTTTTATCTCACCTCATTTTGCGTGCGCAGCCCGAGGCGTATAGCCGGGAAGCTTTTATATGAGAAACTGAGAAAAATCCTAAAATTGCCTTTAAAATTGAATTTAAGTTGACTTCGGTCACCATTTTGGGTAAACGGATACGGACCCGTGATCTGACGGACCCTCCGTAGGAAAATATGGGACTTGGGCGTATGCCCAGAATCGAATACTGAGGTCCCAAGCCCGAGAAATGAATTTTTGAAAGAAATTATTTTTCTGAAAATATAAGAGATTTTAGAAATTTGATTATATTTAACATTTATGGTATCGGGCCCGAATTTTGGTTTCGGAGCCCGGTACAGGTTCAATATGATAATTATGATGTGTCTGTAAAATTTGGTAAGAAACGGAAGTCGATTGACGTGATTCGGACCCGTAATTGTGAAATTTGATACTTTGGAAGTTTTGGAAATTTTCTTTGATTTTAAGGCTAAATTCGTTGTTTAAAATGTTATTTTGGCAATTTGACCGTACAACTAAGTCTGTAGGATATTTTTGAGGTTGTGTGCATGTTTAGTTTGGAGCTCCGAAGGCTTGGGTGAGTTTCAGATAGGCGCCGGGGTGATTTGAACTTAGAAAATCTGGTGTTTTTGTTGTTTGCTGGTTTCCAGGTATTTATACTATGCGAACTGTTGATACCCAATTTTTTCCCAAAACTATTTTAAATTGCACGTATATCTTCAAAATCATGCATGAACAACAATTGGTATTTTTCCTATATTTTTATTAATTTACCCAACATTTTATTTCCAATTAATAATTACAAATTGCATTACAAATGATTTTAAAAGCATTTTCTTGATTTTATTTATTGTTTATGGTCTTATTAAGGCCAAATTATTTCACAATTAGCCAAATTGACACCTTTTGGCTATAATTGCAATAACTTTGCAATTATAGCCCAATCATATTATTTTATACTATTTTTTATCCAGAAATTAATCATTTGTATTTTTTAATACTAAGTTATCATTTTTAGCTATTTTCTATGCATGAAATTCATTTTGCACAATTATTAGCTATTTTATAAATTATTTAATTTAATTTAATTGGGTATTTAAAAAATGGCCACTTGTATTTCAATTATAGCCTAAATTAATTTGATCACAACCCAATTAAAAATGGCCCAAAGACCTCAAGCCCAACACCTAAGTCCTACCCGACCCAATCCGCGTTTAATCTGGACCGATGATCAATTTTGATCAATGGCCCAGATTCACCCTTTCCTAATTTAACCCTAATGACCTCCCTCTTCCCCTCTCATTTTCCCTCTCATTCCCTCCGCTGTTCACTCTCTCATCTCTCTCAAAACTCCCTATGCCAAAACCTACCTGGTTCTCATCGGCCGTCGACTTGTCGGTCATTATGGTGGTCTCACCACCCTCCTAGCCCCATGGCTCGCCTTCCTACGCCGGGTATTGCTGCCTTGAGGTCCTCAAAGGAACCGGAAGGCGGTTCACTCACCTCCCATGGTTCTTATGTCATTCTCTGGCCATCCATGGCCGTTCGAGTAAAATTCTACCATTTTCGGCTAGAACTAGTGGTTTCTAATCCGTTTCTCCTTCTCTTTGGGTCATCTCTATGAAACCCTAACTACTAGCCCTTGATTTTCTTAGATCCGTAATAGATCCGGGCGTATTATGAGTTATTCTATTGTTTTCCTTAAAGGTTTTCCGATTTTCCTAGAACGGCTCTTCATCTTCAAAACTAGGGTTCTTAAGCCCCTTTTCAAAACGGTTTCCCCTATGATTTCTAGTATTATTCTGTTATTTTAGTATGTTTAAGCGTTTATTTGAGCTTTTCCCCTTTTGTCTAATTTATTATGTTACCCTAAGTTCTTGGTTTTAATCCTAGATTCTAAGTGTGTCTTTGATAATATGTTTGTTCAATCTGTATACGTGCCTGATTTTCATGAGCATCCTGAGTTTCTTGTGAATTTACCCTATTTTAGCCTATTAGGGTTTCTGATTCTTCACTTCTTCTGCCTATATCATGTCTATGTTGTTGATTCAAACTATTTCTCTATATGAATCCCTAATTTTTATATGATTTTACCCTACTCGACTTCTTAGGGTTTTGATTTTGCCTATTGTATGTTGATTACGCTTATTCTCATAAATTTATGCTAAGTCAGTACTATTTCCTACTTTTGAATCTTCGAATCTTTGTGATTCATCCTTCATTGATTTCGCATAATATTCTCTACTGATTCTTGAGCATTTTTCTTAATTAAGATAGGCTGATTTCCTGTTTCTCCTTGCTTGTATCATGTTTATCCCGCTCATATGTTATATTTTCCTTTGATTGATATTGACTTACTGTAATGGGTACCTCACGCATCTCTTATGATGATCTCCTTACTGATTTCCAGCATTTAAGTTATTTCTTGCCTTATTTCTATGGTTGATTTTGGTGTCAAACTAATTCATATATATATTTTCTTAAATAGAATTCTGAACTTGGCCTTACTTACATGATCTATACCTATACTATACTTATGCTACTTCCTTATGTGTTATAATCAGCTTTGTACGATTTCCTTTCCTTATTTTATCACCTGCTTATTACCGTTTGAGTATGACTCCTTAATTAAAGGAAGTCCTTATACTAATTTGATTCTAATTGACATATATTTCTATAATTACTGCCGAACTATTATTTTTACCTTATTTTGCTACCTGTTTTCGAACTATAAGTACCTTGCTCTTTCATTAGCACAAGGACACGAACACAGATTGCTAAACTCTCTCTCTTACACAAAAGTTCTCTTCTGCTCTCTCTTTTCTTTGGCTACTATACTCTTTGGTTCTTCACTCTGTGTTTTCTCTCTCCTACACCGGTATGTCTTTATTTCAGTTTAAGTCCCAAAAACAATATGTTTCTTTCGGTACTTCAATTCATCCTATTTCTAGTATGTTCTTACTTATGGTTTTGATGTGAAGTTTGCATCTAGCCTGGTTGTATTAGTTTTCACTTAGCAATGTTATGTACTCCCCTCCCTTAGACTTAGCATGTTTGTATCCCCTTTTAGATTCTACTTCAATTAGGTTTCTCTGATTACTAGCCTAAGTTTTTCTGTGGCAAAACAATCTGTACCTCATGATTACTTGGTTCTGTGTAAGTCTAAATTACATGCTACCTTAATCCCTTGAATCCCCTTAGGATTTCTTTGATTCTGAATCTATGTGTGACTCTTCCTACTATGTGCTTACCCTTATATGCTCTATACTTGTCCCCAATTCTTCATTACCCTATTTGTGGTTGCTCAACTTGTCTTAGTTCTTTGTTCTATGTGTTATGTTGAGCCTGTTCTGATCCTGAGATTAGTATGTTGTTTGTTCTGATTGCCTTACTCTTTTCAAACTGTTTCATTGAATAAATTCCTCTATTGTTTTTTGCAAAA
>ML283113.1:32148-66169 GCA_005239495.1 Nicotiana undulata
AAAAAAAAAAAAAAAAAACTCATTTCAAACCAGTCTTTCTTGTTTAAATTGTTTTCCTACTCAAATCTTTTCAAAACTATGTCAAGCACTCACTCTACTCTTAGACATCTAAGGTCTTCCCCTCTAATGTGTGACAGATAGAGATCCCTCTGAACTCTGATGCATTAGAGATGGCCCTTCTACATTGCACTTACTCAACTATGGTTATGGAATCTGGGTGTGAGCACTGCCCGGGATCCCTTGAGGTCCTTAGGGAACTTTGACACACCCGGATTATGTGAAAGGCTGTGAAACACTATTTGGCATTGGGAATTCTTGAAATCTGGGCCTATTGGTAGGCTTCCTATAGTGTAACTTCTTATGTTTTATTCACTTATGTAATTCACTCAACTCTGGTTTGTAATAATTTACTATAAACGAATATTGGGGATGGATAGTGAAATAGGGAAGGGTAGCTATACATGTTATAGATATCAAAGGGTATACACCATGCTGTAGGATTACATTTCTTATATGCGTAATAGAATTCATGTTTAGGACTCATATGTGCCAAAGCATATCATGCATTAGATGCCATGCCCCCTAGGTTCTATGTATACTGTTTTCAGCATTTCATTTAGCACTACTATTTTATCATTTAGAAATCCTGTCTCTAGGATAAATGACAACATTGACGCAAACTGCTACTTATGCATATTTTGAGACCATGTCTAATGCTGTAACCTGCTGTGCATCTAGAAATCCTGCTCTAGGAAACTCTGCAATCATGTTGTGCATTAGAAATCCTGCTTTTAGGAATTCTGCATATAAATCACTCTACCCTTTATGTGCATATTAGATATCATGTTTGGTCTTACTCGTTCAAATACACCTGGTTAACTACTGATGCATGAGGAATGATATAAAAACAGTTTCACTCTGTTTCTAACAACTAGCAATAATCATGTATTTTGCAACATCTAGAACAATATGTTTAAGTAAAGTAATTTATAACAGTTTTCTTTAATCATTCTGGTAATTACTGTACACTTTCCCACGCCTAGGCAAGCCTTAGGTGATTAAAACTGCTAAAACTGGAAACTGCCTCTTTGTGTTCGCTGCTTAATGTGTAACATGCTTAAAATCAGTAGGAAAATTGGTTAGGCCCCTGTTTCTGAGTTATAAAATAAATCTGCATATCTCTTGTGTTATGATACTCACCTAGGTATCATGTTCAAGGATCTTGTTTTATAATACTGCCCTTATTTGTGTTTGAGTCGTGCTGCCTATCTGCATTATATGTGGAGGTAAACCTGAGCCTTTTATCTGCTCCTTCCTGTTTTACTTGCTGAAGTCCTATGTTTTATTTCTTGTCGCCTTAGTATTGTCTCTTTTAAACCTTACGCGGTCTGTCTAGAACTGCCCATAGGTAGAGGTACAAATTCCTCTAGGGCATTAAGAAGGGACGGGTAACAGCACGCATAGAGGTCGCTAAATAACTCTCGCTTAATAACCGCTAAAGGGGTGGGAAGGGTAGATATGGATATGATGACCGGTGCGCTAATGCCATGTGTAGCCCCTCTTTGAGGAGTGATTATCGGGCATTGTACCGATGCGATTCTATAGGATAAATAACCTAGGACTCCCCCTTATCCTTCACATATGTGTTTAGACTATAAATCTTTCGAAAACTTTATATGCATACCTAGGCTTTAATCTTTTCAAATGTATTTTTTTCATGTGTGCTTAGACTTCAAATTCTTTCAAAACCCTTGTTTAAAATTGCCTATTTGTTACTTGTTTAAATTCACAAAGTTGTCTGGACGGGAACCAGAGTTGTGGACTCTGAGGGGTGCCTAACACCTTCCCCTTGGAGTAATTTCAAGCCCTTACCCTATCTCTGGTTATCCAAATCTATGTTTGTAAATGACCCTTAGTAGGTGACCTAACGCACCTTAATTCGTTAGGTGGCGACTCTCTGATTCCTTGGATATCCCTTTCCCAAAAGGAAACGGGTTGTCCCAATAATATCAAGAACCCTGACTAATCCGAAAGGAGGAGTTAAAAAATGAGGCGCGACATCATGGCGACTCTGCTGGGGATTTTAGGCTTTTACCATTTTCAAACAACTTTGTGAATTTAGGCCTTTACTTTGTTAATATTTGCATTTATTTCCCTTTCCCCTTTATGTGCAATTAACTGCTTATTTCCTTCAAGTATTTAACTTTTCTCAAAGCCAAAGCTCACACGTTTTCTTGTTTCCCTTTGTAACTATTTTTTTTACTTTACAACTATTGTATTTACTGCTTTCACAACGTGCAAATACATGACTACATGCCGTTACTGCTTATTTATTGCATAATCATGCTCAACATCATACTCCACTTGTGCCAAAACAAATCCTATAGCAACGCTTGATGAGTGTTTGCGCCCTTCCTATTTTATATCACCCCTAAATTCGGAAAAGCTTATTTGCGGTAAAACTAGTCGATCAGCGGTGCAGTCGACGGTTCTGTGCCTTCCCCCTTGAGTTGTCCGCTCAAGGGTACCAGTCTAAAACCCCATAGAAACTTTACTCTGTTATATTGTACATGCATCATGGTCAAACCTAGCTAGGATAATGTGTTGTCCGCAAAATAGCCTTCAAGACAGCCTTGTCCAAAGTACACCGGGTTTTCTCATAATCCCAACGTACGTCATCACATTCTATGCATTTATTTGGAGAACTAAATGCTTGTATGCTAATCATAAATGTTAAATAGTCAATTCTAGTGGGGGTAAGGGCCTAACTATGTTTGTCTTGCAGAAATATGAGGCACGAAGTCCCTAGATTCGACATGATTAGCAATATTCACCCAAAGATCTTGAATTGGTGGGAGGATATTCACTCCAGTGATAAGAAACTTGTCAAGAAATACCTGGGTAACTTACCGTCTCTCCTAGACATACAACCCAACAACATGTTTATCGAGGTTGCCACCCTATTCTGGGATAGCGAAAGAGCCGTATTTCGTTTTGGGGACGTTGAGATGACACCGTTGCTAGAGGAAAAAGGAGGACTGGCAGGGTTAGTCTGGGAAACCCCTAGGTTATTGGTGCCTGAAAACCGCACAGGCAAGGGTTTTTTGAAAATGATGGGTCTGAAGAAGAATGCTGAGTTAGAATGTCTGAAGAAGTCATACATCCCTTTTGAGTACTTATATGAAAGGTACGGCCACAACAAATCATACCGTACCTACCATGACGAATTTGCCATTACATCTTTGGGACATATTCACCGAAGGGTATTTGTCTTCATTGTTTGCTTCCTGGGGTTGATCGTGTTTACGACAAAGAAATAAAGGATCCACACTAGGTTAGCCATGGTCACCAAGACCTCGATGGAGGGAATTGACGGGTAAACTTTCAGCATCGTCCCTATGATCATCTCGGACATTTATCGAGCCTTAGAACGCTGTCAAATAGGAGCTAAGCACTTCGAGGGTTGCAACTTGTTACTACAACTGTGGATCTTAGAACATCTCCAAAAGGGTCAGTACCAGCAAGAATTTCCGCGAAGGGTATGGAATGACCATATCGCTTTCCACCACCCCAAGCGAATGACATACATTCTCGACAGGTTTGCTCAGCCAGAGACTGCCAAGGAATGGGTAGAGTTCTTTGATAATCTGACTGAGGAGCTGGTACAGTGGATGTTCGAGTGGTTTCCAACGGATGAATTCATTGTCAGGTCTAGGGATGCACCACATTTAGTGCTAATTGGGCTGAGAGGAATATATCCTTACGTTCCTCTCTGGGTTATGAGATAAGCAGACATAAAGCAAATTGTACCAAGGGTCGACAAGATGAGCCATTTCTGAGCTGACTTTCAGGATGATGACATACCCTAAAGTGCCAAGCCCAACATATGTGGCACTGGGATGGTTTAGTCAGGCTAGGGTTCAGCCGAGGCCACAGAATCATAGATGAGAGTGACGAGGCTTAGGTCAAGTATAATCGGCTGTGCAAAAGGATTCACGAATGTGAGAACGAGCACCGTGAGATACATGAAACTAACAAGAGATTGATTGAGGAATGGAAAGGCATGGCCGTCTATTCCAACAAGAAGCTGGAATACTTGGAGCGAGGCATAGTTGAGCTGGAAGGTAATATCATCAAGAGGGTTGAAGACTGTCAGAAAGCTGGGGGAAATGAAGGTGGACATCTGGCCAGAGCGTACCTGTTGCTAGGATTGCGCGAGATGGGAAACCTATTCGAGGGAATCAAGGATGCCAAATATGGGACCAAGTAGGATAGGATTTCCTTTTTCGCTTTATCAATGTAATAAGGCCCATGGCCATTAGTGACTTTATTTCTTGCTTATTATTTTAGTGTCGTTTTGGATTCGTCTATTTTCACATTAATGAAATGAGGCATTATGGCATTTAAGTTCTCCAAATAAATTTGTCTCTAGGCCTACCTCGGGCACAACGAAGCTCCCAAATTAGGACACACTTTATATTCTCGCACTATGTGTTTAAATACCGCAATACTTTTTCATAATCCTCACTGATTTGGCTACCTTTTGTTTTTGTTTTCATTTTCTTTTATTATTCCCCTCCCCAAAGGTTGGTTCGTGCACTCTGGCATCATCATCATATTATACAAGATCTAGGGGCCCTCTGCCTTCTCCTCCTCCTAGTCCACCTAAGGCAAAAAGCAAAGGCAAAGGGAAAGTGAAAGATTCGAGCAATATTGGGAAAGACAACACAATGCCATTTGAACGAACAGAAATTGCTGACGGCCAGGGTATTCAGGTTCAGAACGAGGCTATGAAACAACTATAGCAAAGGTTGTTGAAACTCCAAGGGGAGCTTGAGCAGGTCCGAAATTTGGCAAACTTATCCTTTACACTCGGTGTTCCATATGTCAACCATCCAAACATCCAAAATCCCGTACCTCCACATAATACCCCGAACAAACAGAATCCTTCCACAACTCATCACCACACAACTCCACCAAAGAATCAAACTCTTCCGCCACAATACAATTCTTGCCACACTCCAAGAAATAATCAATTACTCGTCCCCGAGCCACAAAACTCCACAAAATGACCACCTTTACACCCAGGCGCCAGGCCATCACAACAACCCCATCTACGTGGAGACTCTTCCGCACTCCACCCAACCCATTTCATACACACCTGAATCCAGTGAAAATGATTTGCTTATCAAGCATTTGGCTGAAGAACTTAAGAAGCTGACTAGCCGAGTGCAAGGTGTTGAGGGAAGAAAGGGAGTTAAAGAGCTGAACTACGAAGATCTCTGCATACAGCCCGTTGTCGAACTGCCCTAGGGGTAAAAACCTCCTAAGTTCGAGATGTTTGACGGTACAGGTGATCCGAGGGTCCATCTGAGGACCTACTGTGATAAATTGGTGGGAGTGGGAAAATACGAAAAGATTCGCATGAAGCTGTTTATCAGGAGCCTCACAGAGGATGCTCTGTCTTGGTACATCAGCCAAGACCCCAAGAAGTGGTCCAACTGGGTGAACATGGAGTCAAACTTCATGGACCGGTTCAGGTTCAATGCAGAGAATGCGCAAGATGTGTTCTATATTCAGAATCTTAAGAAGAATCCCAAGAACCTTTTCACGAGTATGCTACTCGCTAGAGATCTGAAGCAGCTAAGGTCAGGCCTGCTCTAGATGAAGAACAGATGAACAAATTCTTTGTCCGAGCACAAGACCCACAATATTATGAGTGGATGATGGTAATTGAAAACCACAAATTCTCTTACATTATCAAGTTGGGTGAGAGAATTGAGGAAGGGATCAAAAGCGGAATGGTTACGAACTTTGAAGCATTGCAGGCTACGAATAAGGCCCTGCAATCTGGAGGTGTGTCCAAGAAAAGAGATGTGAGAGCTGTAATGGTTGCACAAAGGACTAAATCCCCACTGAAATATCAAACCAACCAAACACCCCCACTCACATATCAACCAACACCAACATACCAAGCACCTTCGCCCACATACCAGTCAGCACCTCCACCAACATATCAGTCATCTCCCCTACCTACTTATCAGCCACAATCTCCCAGATATTCCCAACCAACTCCTGTTCACCATACCTACAACTCTCAACTATCCCACTACCAGTCACCCCCTGTTCGCCAAAATTTCCCGAGACCTCGACCCAACTTTGATCGCAGGCCTCCGAAATAATACACTGTCATCGCTGAGCCTATTGAACAACTATATAAAAGACTGAAATATGTTGGTTACGTCACTCCTATCCCTGATGTGAACCCTGAGAACCCCTCTCAATGGGTTAATCCAAATAAGACCGGTGGATACCATTCCGGCATGAGGGGACACACAATTGATGAATACCGCTCACTGAAAGATAAGATACAATCTCTGATCGACAATAAGGTCATTCTAGCAAAGGAATCTACTCCCAATGTCCGCAAAAATCCCCTCCCAGACCACAATGGTGGAGGCATTAACATGATTGAGATAGAAGAAGATTGGGACCCAGAGGGGTCAATCGGGTTGATCATAGAAGGTGATGACCCAAAGAAGCCAGCAGTCACTCTTAATCCTATCATAGTACAGATTCAGCCATCCGGAGATGCTGAGGTAACGACATCAGTCCCATTTGAGTTTGAAGCGGCACCACCTGCAGATGCACCTGTGCCATTCGAGGTTGAAGTTATGCCACCTGCTAAGGCACCTGTCCCATTCGAAGTGAAATTAGATGCACCAATCATAGTGGCGGTGTCAACCACGCCAACCTTTTACACCAACACTGTACCATGGGATTATGTAGCTGAGTGAAGAAGGGAAGGTAAAGTCAAGATAGAAGAATCTATTGATGCATAGGGAATGACAAGGACTGGTAGGGTCTATACACCTGAACACTTGACAGAGTCCAGCAAACAAGCTTCCAACAGGCCACCCATCATTGAGACAGGCCCAGTCGATCTATGGAGGAAGGTGCATGCAAAGAATACTCAGTCGTTGGTCAGTTGAACAGAATCCCAGCCCAGATACCCATTCTCTCATTGCTACAGAATTCAGAGACACACAAAAATGCTTTGATAAAAGTGTTGAACGAAGCATATGTAAAAAATAACATCACCTGCGGGGAAATGGCCAATATGGTAGGTCAGGTATTGGAAAGTCATAATATCACCTTCCACAAGGACGAGCTGCCACCTGAAGGGTTAAGTCATAACAAAGCACTGCACATCACTGTGCAATGTGAGGACTACTTCATCACCAGAATTCTGATTGACAGGTCCAGCCTCAACATCTGTCCTTTGACGAAACTTAAGAAATTGTGCAAGGGATTGTACGAGATAAAATAAGGGTATATGAATGTTAAGGCTTTCGATGGTTCTCAAAGGTCCACCATCGGTGAGATCATACTTTGTTTGCAAATGGGACCTACATGGTTTGAGGTTGATTTTCAGGTGATAGACATATCAGCGTCCTACAACCTGTTATTAGGACGGCCGTGGATACATGCCGCTGGGGCTTTGGAATCAACATTGCATAAGGTAGTAAAATTTGAATGGAACCACCAGGAAGTGATCATCCATGGGGACGGAAGCAATCCTATCTATAGTCACCAAACCATCCCGGTGGTTGAAGGTAGAAGAAGGCTGGGTGGAGAAACCTACCACCATATCGAACGAGTCAACGCAATAGACAAAAACAAATGGTGGGACAGTAAGATCGAAAGCATACTGAACTGGAGTGGATACGATCCTGACAAAGGACTCGGTAAGAATATTCAGGGGATTTCCAAGCCAATACAGCTCAAACGCCAGGGCACCACTTTTGGTCTGGGATACAAGTATACAGGAACTGGTCGCCACCATGGCGCGGTCCTTATTACCCATTGGAACAACCGATAATGCATCTGGATCATACCTTTCAGCAGACCGATATTATATGGGGGTCAGAGGAAGAAGAAGCACTGGCAGCCCTGAAAAACCTATTCCTGGAAGATGATGATATGGACTGTTGCGTCATTGTTGAGGAGGAGGAGGAGGAACGCCCTTCCATCCAAGCCGTGAGCAAAGGATCATTCCTTAAGAACTGGACTATTAGAACATCCAGGGGCCGACGAGTCCCGGGGTAGCAAGGCTGAACAAGCATTGTTTATTTTTCGTTTGCAAAATTATTTCCTTTTCGCATTTTTATTCCCACAATATGATCTTCAATGTTATAAAACATTTATTCAATTATCAAAAGAACTTTTATGTTTTTATGAATCAATATTTATTATTATCATTTTTCTCTCATTACTTTATCTATACAACATTACTATTCCCTATCTTGATGAACCAATGAATGTGACATGCAACGAGACAATGCAACAAAAGGACAGTGATTCAGAAGAAGAGGATGATAGCATACCTGATGAAATTGTCAAGGAAGTTGAGAATTTTTAGAACAGACCTAAGTCCAACCTGGACGAGACTGAGGTCGTCAACCTGGGAGATTCAGAAATTGTCAAAGAAACTCGCATCAGCATTCATTTGTCACCATCAGAAAAAGAGGAATACACACAGTTCTTGAAAGAGTATGAAGATATATTTGCATGGTCGTACGATGACATGACTGGTCTGAGTACATCCATTATGGCTCACAAATTACCAACCAATCCAATGTGCCCGCAAGTAAAGCAAAAGCTCAGAAAATTCAAGCCTGACATGAGTTTGAAAATCAAGGAGGAAGTTACCAAGCAAATCAACGCCAGGGTTCTCAGGGTAGTTAAGTATCCAACATCGTGCTAGTGCCTAAGAAGGATGGAAAGGTCAGGGTTTGTGTCGACTACTGGGATCTCAATCGGGCCAGTCGAAAGGATGATTTCCCTCTTCCAAACATACACATCCTGATTGACAATTGTGCCAAGCATGAACTTTAGTCGTTTGTATATTGTTTCGCTGGTTACCACCAGATATGGATGGACGAGGAAGACGCTGAGAAAACGACTTTCATTACGCCGTGGGGAGTGTACTGCTACAAGATGATGCCATTGGGCCTGAAGAATGCTGGGGCCACCTATATGAGGGCTATGACTACTATCTTCCACGATATGATACACAAAGAGATCGAGGTGTGTGTGGACGATGTCATTATCAAGTCCAAGAAAGCCACCGACCACATAGTAGATCTGAGGAAGTTCTTCAATAGGTTGCGGAAATACAACTTGAAATTAAACCCCGCGAAGTATGCATATGGGGTTCTCGCTAGAAAATTTCTTGGGTTCATCGTCAACCGCCGAGGGATAGAATTGGATCCATCAAAGGTTAAGGTCATCCAAGAGTTACCATCGCCGAGGAACAAGAAAGATGTGATGAGTTTCCTAGGACGCTTTAACTACATCAGCCGATTCATATCTCAATCCACGGTCATATGTGAACCAATCTTCAAGATGCTGAAGAAAGATGTTGCGACCAAATGGACCGAGGATTGTCAAAAGGCCTTCGACATAATTAAGGAGTACTTGTCAACACCGCCAGTCTTGGTACCACATGAGGCAGGTAGACCTTTTCTACTCTACCTCGCAGTATTAGATGGAGTTTTGGGATGCGTTCTGGGACAGCACGACGAGCCGGGGAGAAAAGAGCAGGCCATTTATTATCTAAGTAAGAAGTTCACTCCATACGAGGATTGGTATTCTTTATTGGAACATCCTGTTGTGCTCTAACTTGGGTGGCACAGAAGCTGAGGCATTACTTCTGCGCCTACACAATATATCTCATATCAAGGATGGATCCTTTGAAGTACATCTTTCAGAAGCCCATGCCTACTGGCAAGCTGGCCAAGTGGCAAATCCTGCTGAGTGAGTTCGCGACATTGTCTATGTGACTCAGAAAGCACTCAAAGGACAGGTGTTGGCAGACCACTTGCTGAAAAACCTATGGATGGGGAATACGAGCCCTTGAAAACGTATTTTCCCGATGAGGAAGTGTCATTCATAGGAGAAGATATTGCAGAATCCTATGACGGTTGGAGAATGTTTTTTGATGGAGCAACGAATTTCAAAGGAAACGGCATCGGAGCAGTCCTGGTATCGGAAACTGGTCAACATTATCCGGTATCTACTAAACTCAGATTCCCTTGCACCAACAATATTGCAAAATATGAAGCCTGCATCTTAGGGCTCAACATGGCCATTGATATGAATGTTCAGGATCTGCTAGTAATTGGTGACTCAGATTTTCTAATACACCAAGTACAAGGAGAATGGGCTACTAAGAATTCCAAGATACTGCCATATCTGCACCATGTGCAAGAATTGAGAAAGAGGTTCACGAAGATAGAATTTCGGCACATCCCTAGAATTCAGAACGAGTTCGTCGATGCATTGGCCACTCTATCATCCATGATACAACATCCAGATAAGAACTTCATTGACCCTATTTCGGTGAAGATCCACAGCTAGCCGGCCTACTGTGCCCATGTTGAAGAGGAAGCTGGCGAAAAGCCATGGTTCCACGATATCAAGGAGTATTTGTCAAAGGGAGAATACCCAGAGCTTGCAAATCACACTCAGAAACGCACGCTTCGAAGAATTTCCAACAACTTCTTTCATAGTGGAGGAATCCTGTATAGGAGAACCCCCGATTTGGGACTATTGAGATGTGTCGATGCAAAGGAAGCCTCCAGGATACTGGAAGAGATACATGTTGGGACCTTCGGCCCACATATGAATGGTTTTGTCTTGACTAAGAAGATACTCAGGGCCGGTTATTTCTGGATGACCATGGAAACGGACTGCATCCAGTATGTCCGAAATGCTACCGCTTTCAAGTACATGTAGATATGATAAAGGTATCCCCAAATGAGCTCAATACAACAAGCTCATCTTGGTCGTTCGCCGCTTGGGGAATGGACGTCATTGGACCGATCGAGCCTACCGCCTCCAATGGACACAGTTTTATCTTGGTAGCAATTGATTATTTCACTAAATGGGTCGAAGTAGCATCTTACAAAGCAATGACTAAGAAAGTCGTGATAGAATTTGTTTGCGACTGCATTGTTTGTCGGTTCGGAGTTCCAAAATAAATCATCACCGATAACAGTTCTAATCTCAACAGTGATCTAATGAAAGCTATGTATGATACCTTCAAAATCAAGCACAAGAATTCTACAACATATAGACCTTAGATGAATGGAGCTGTAAAAGCCGCCAACAAGAACATCAAGAAGATACTAAGGAAGATGATAGAAAAGCACAAGCAGTGGCATGAGAAGTTATCATTTGCCTTACTAGGATACCGCACCACAATCCGCACATCCACTGGGGTGACCCCTTACTTACTGGTTTATGGTACAGAAGTTGTTATTCCCGCTGAAGCAGAGATTCCTTCCTTGAGAATCATACAAGAAGTTGAGCTCAGCGATGCAGAATAAGTAAAGAGTCGTTATGAGAAACTGACCCTCATAGATGGGAAAATAATGAATGCAATATGTCATGGTCAACTTTATCAGAACAGAATGTCCAGAGCTTTCAACAAAAGAGTCAAGTCGAGATAGTACGCACCGGGGCAGCCGGTGTTAAAGAAAATCTTTCCACACCAAGATGAAGCCAAAGGGAAATTCTCTCCCAACTTGCAAGGTCCATACATAGTTCACCGAGTATTGACAGGAGGAGCACTTATACTTGCAGAATGGACAGAGAATTCGGGCGAAAGCCAATCAATTCAGATGCAGTCAAACACTATTATGTGTAATCCCTTATGCTTTTCTCAAATGATGTAAATTGAACTACGTCTGACCCGATCCCTGTTTAAGAGGAGATACGTAGGAAGCCCTATGGGTTCGGTCACAATTCAATAAAATTCACTTTTCCCCCGCAATTGGAAACTGGGGAAGAATTTTGAGGACCCTCAAAATTCCGAAGCAAGTTCAGCCAATCGCTGCATACACAACTGTCAGAAGCGCCAACCCATCAAACTGGGGTAGAATTTTGAGGAGGACCCTCAAAATTCCATAGCATGAGAGGTTGCAATGTCTTGAACCGTGTCACGGTCGTCGGTTCATCTAAATTTTGGGAAAATATGTTTTTCATCTCTTTTCTATGTCTTTACTAAATCATGCATGCTTATTTTTAAAACATAGCTTTGTTTAGAAAGCGCTACCCCGATGATATGAACAGGATCATCAGAGCAAGCCGAGCAAGTCAAGCAGAGTCAGCGGGGATACGAACCAACCTTCCCCATTTACAGAACTCACGATTTTTCTTTGGATGCAGGAACAAAGAATAAACACGCAGAGAAGTCACAAATTTCAACACAGTTGCAAAGTTCAGTGTCCACACAAAGAACGAACCTGTTCAGAGTCACGAAAACTGTCGCGCTTGCCGACATTTGCTATCAGCACAAAGTATAACATGCTCCGCAGTCACATTGCTCACAACGATCACAATACCACAATCTACTACCAGCTAAGAAATGCTACTGTCGTTTATTATTTAATCTTCTGCATAAGGCTAGCTTTCTTCCTTCCTCTTGCATAAGGCTAACTTTCTGCCTTCCCTTTTGCATAAGGCTAAGCTCTGCCTTCATTTGCATGAGACTAAGCTTTGTCTCTAATCTTGCATGAGGTTAAGCTCTACCTCCATCTGCATAAGGCTAACTTTCTGCCTTCCTCTGCATAAGGATAACTTTCTTCCTTCCTCTTGCATAAGGCTAACTTTCTGCCTTACCTTTTGCATAAGGCTAAGCTCTGCCTTCATTTGCATGAGACTAAGCTTTGTCTCTAATCTTGCATGAGGTTAAGCTCTACCTCCATCTGCATAAGGCTAACTTTCTGCCTTCCTCTGCATAAGGATAACTTTCTTCCTTCCTCTTGCATAAGGCTACTCTCTGCCTTCCATATGCATAAGGCTAATCTTCTGCCTCCCATTTTCATAAGGCTACTCTTCTGCCTCCCATTTGCATAAGGCTGCTCTCTGCCTTCCATCTGCATCAGGATACTCTCTGCCTTCCTATCTGCATCAGGCTAAGCTCTGCTTCCAATTTACTTTTTCATCGAGACTAAGCGCTGTCTCTCAAGCATTACTTACTTCGCTTTGCTCTCGGGCTAAGCTCTTCCCTTCAACTCGCAAGACTAAGCTCTGTCTTGTCGGCATCATACTATTGCATATCATGGGCTGAAATATTGCCAACTTGTCCAAAGGCGTCATTGGTCGGAGGCACCATCTTCATGGAACGAGAACACCATGTCATGGACTGAGGATTTCTCAATATTGCATATCATTATTCAAAGGCGTCATTGTTCGGAGGCACCATCTTCATGTCCCGATAACGTTATTTCATGGCCTGCGAATCTCTCATCAAACAATTCATGGCCCAGGACGTCATGGTCTAAGGACGTCATCCTTAACCGTCCAAAGACAACATTCATAGTCCGACGGGAACCTGTATTATGTTTAAATCTATGCACAATATACGCTTGTATTGATTTTATTTGCAAGTAACCCGGTGAGGGACGGCTATCCTAGCAGGTGCGATCCCGCTCCAGTTCTCCCAGCCATATCAAACATAACCACTCCCGTAAAATCGTTCACTCGTCCAACCCTAGATGTTGCATCCGTTCTTGTGATAACGCCATCAGTATACTTCGCCGATAGGTCCGGAACTACATACGACATGATTCCTGTAAAACCAGGGATATGTAGGCAACTCAAAAACCAGGGTGCGGCCCAAATCTCTCAAACCGTTTCGTTCGGTCAAAATTGGCCACCATGTCTTTACCCGAAAAACTCTTTCATCCTTTCCGGGTAAAGAGGGGAAGCAGTTGATACCCAATTTTTCCCCATTTTTTTTTAAATTGCACGTATATCTTCAAAATCATGCATTAACAACAATTGGTATTTTTTCACAAAATTTCTATATTTTTGTTAATTTACCCAACATTTTATTTCCAATTAATAATTACAAATTGCATTACAAATGATTTCAAAAGCATTTTCTTGATTTTATTTATTGTTTATGGTCTTATTAAGGGCAAATTATTTCATAATTAGCCAAATTGGCACAGTTTGGCTATAATTGCAATAACTTTGTAATTATAGACCAATCATATGATATTATACTATTTTTTATCCAGAAATTAATCATTTGTATTTTTTAATACTAAGTAATCATTTTAACTATTTTCTATGCATGAAATTCATTTTGCACAATTATTTGCTATTTTATAAATTATTTTATTTAATTCAATTGGGTAGTTAACAAATAGCCACTTGTATTTCAATTATAGCCTAAATTAATTTGATCCCAACCCAAATAAAAATGGCCCAAAGACCTCAAGCCCAACACCTAAGTCCTACCCGACCCAATCCGCGTTTAATCTAGACCGTTGATCAATTTTGATCAACGACTGAGATTCACACTTTCCTAATTTAACCCTAATGACCTCCCCCTTCCCCTCCCATTTTTCCTCTCATTCCCTCCGTCGTTCACTCTCTCATCTCTCTCAAAACTCCCTCTGCTAAAACCTACCTGGTTCTCACCGGTCATTATGGTGGTCTCACCACCCTCCTAGCCACATGTCTCGCCTTCCTACACCGGGTATTGCTGCCTCGAGGTCCTCAAAGGAACCAGAAGGTGGTTCACTCACCTCCCATGGTTCTCATGTCATTCTACGGCCATCCATGACTGTCCGAGTAAGATTCTACCATTTCCGGCTAGAACTAGTGGTTTCTAAGCCGTTTCTCCTTCTCTTTGGGTCATCTCTATGAAACCCTAACTACTAGCCCTTGATTTTCTTAGATCCGTAATAGATTCGGGCGTATTATGAGTTATTCTATTATTTTCCTTAAAGGTTTTCCAATTTTCCTAGAACGACTCTTCATCTTCAAAACTAGGGTTCTTAAACCCCTTTTCAAAACGGTTTTCCCTCTGATCTCTAGTATTATTCTATGATTTTACTATCTTTAAGTGTTTGTTTGAGCTTTTCCCCTTTTGTCTGATTTATTTTGTTAAAGCCCTAAGTTCTTGGCTTTAATCCTAGATTCTAAGTGTGCCATTGATAATATGTTTGTTCAATCTGTACACGTGCCTGATTTTCATGAGCATCCTGAGTTTCTTATGATTTTACCCTATTTTTTCCTATTAGAGTTTCTGATTCTTCACTTCTTCTGCCTATATCATGTCTATGTTTTTGATTCAGACTATGCTCTATATGAATCCCTAATTTTTATATGATTTTACCCTACTCGGCTTCTTAGGGTTTTGATTTTGCCTATTGTATGTTGATTACGCTTATTCTAATAAATTTGTGCTAAGTCAGTACTATTTCCTACTTTTGAATCTTTGTGATTGGTCCTTCACTGATTTCGCATAATATTCTCTACTGATTCTTGAGCATTTTCCTTAATTAAGATAGGCTGATTTCCTATTTCTCCTTGCTTGTATCATGTTTATCCCGCTCATGTGTGATATTTTCCTTTGATTGATATTGACTTCCTGTAATTGGTACCTCACTCATCTCTTATGATGATCTCCTTACTGATTTCCAGCATTTAAGTTATTTCTTGCCTTATTTCTATGGTTGATTCTGTTGTCAAATTAATTCATATATATATTTTCCTTAAATAGAATTCTGAACTTGGCCTTACTTACATGCTCTATACATATACTATACTTATGCTACTTCCTTATGTGTTATAATCAGCTTTGTACGATTTCCTTTCCTTATTTTATCACTTGTTTATTACCGTTTGAGTATGACTCTTTAATTAAAGGAAGTCCTTATACTAATTTGATTCTAATTGGCATATATTTCTATAATTACTGCTGAACTATTATTTTTACCTTATTTTTCAACTTGTTTTCGAACTATAAGTACCTTGCTCTTTCATTAGCACAGACACGAACACAGATTGCTAAACTCTCTCTCTTACACAAAAGTTCTCTTCTGCTCTCTCTTTTCTTTGGCTACTATACTCTTTGGTTCTTCACTCTGTGTTTTCTCTCTCCTACACCGGTATGTCTTTATTTCAGTTTAAGTCCCAAAAACAATATGTTTCTTTTGCTACTTCAATTCATCCTATTTCTCTTATGTTTTTACTTATGGTTTTGTTGTGAAGTTTGCATCTAGCCTGGTTATATTAGTGTTCACTTAGCAATGTTATGTACTCCCCTCCCTTAGACTTAGCATGTTTGTATCCCTTTTTAGATTGTACTTCAATTAGGTTTCTCTGATTACTAGCCTAAGTTTTTCTGTGGCAAAACAATATGTACCTCATGATTACTTGGTTCTGTGTAAGTCTAAAATACATGCTACCTTAATCCCTTGAATCCCCTTAGTATTTCTTTGATTCTGAACCTATGTGTAACTCTGACTACTATGTGCTTACCCTTATATGCTCTATACTTGTCCCCAATTCCTAATTACCCTATTTGTGGTTGCTGAACTTGTCTTAGTTCTTTGTTCTATGTGTGCTGTTGAGCCTGTTCTGATCCTGAGATTGGTATGCTGTTTGTTCTGATTGCCTTACTCTTTTCAAACTGTTTCATTGAATAAATTCCTCTATTGTTTTTTGCAAAACAAAAACTCATTTCAAACAAGTCTTTCTTGTTCAAACTATTTCCCTACTCAAATCTTTTCAAAACTATGTCAAGCACTCTCACTCTACTCTTAGACATCTAAGTTCTTCCCCTCTAATGTGTGACTGCTTTGTGATCCCTATGATATCCCTCTGAACTCTGATGCATTAGAGCCGGCCCTTCCACGCTGCACTTATTCAAGTATGGTTATGGAATCTGGGTGTGAGAACTGCCCGGGATCCCTTGAGGTCCTTAGGGAACTCTGACACACCCGGATTATGTGAAAGGATGTGAAACACTATTTGGCATTGGGAATTCTGGAAATTTGGGCCTATTGGTAGGCTCCCTATAGTGTAACTTCTTATTTTTTATTCACTTATGTAATTCACTCAACTCTGGTTTGGAATAATTTACTATAAACGAATATTGGGGATGGATAGTGAAAAGGGGAAGGGTAGCTATACATGTTATAGATATCAAAGGGTATAAACCATGCTTTAGGATTACATTTCTTATATGCGCAATAGAATTCATGTTTAAGACTCATATGTGCCAAAGCATATCATGCATTAACCCATGCGAACGCACAACACAAATGGGGAAGGGGGTTGGGTTACTCTATGCGAACGCATAGACTGGCTCACGAACGCATAGGCCAGGGGAAATAAGCCTATGCGAACGCGGCTAGTCCAGTGCGAGCGCACTGCTTTAAAAGGGAGCTGGGGATGGGGGCCATTTTACACTGTGCGAACGCGGGAGCTTGGATCGCGAACGCATAGGCCAAAGAAATTAATCCTATGCGGACGTGACCAAGGCACGCGAACGCATAGAAGCAGTGTCCAGTTTTTAAAAACAGTAGCTAAAAACGGGATTTCTTCAAAACTTCATAATTGTTTCACCTAAACTCAAACTTGGGCGATTTTTGAAGAGGGATTTCACCACAAAACCATAGGTATGATTTCTTATACTTGTTTTCTTCAATTTCCATTAATACCATTAGGTTCTTAGGCCTAAATTATGTTCTTGAGGTTAGAAAATTAGGGATTTGGGTAGAGTTAGGGCTTTTTGAATAATTAGGATTTAGACCTCATTTTGGGGTCAAATTCTGAAACTAATTACATATTAGGACTCGTGGGTGAATGGATGATCGGGTTTCAGTACGAACCTCGTGTTTTGACCAAGCAGGCCCGGGGTCAATTTTTGACTTTTTTGGAAGAATGCTAGAAAACCTATAATTAAGCATTGGAATTGAATTATTTAGCGTTTATTGATGTTATTAAGTCAATTATGTCCAAATACAAGTGAATTGGAGTCAAATTAAAAAGGGAAAGCGGTAATAGAGGCTTGAGTTGGTCGTGGAATTTGAGGTAAGTGTTTGGCCTGACCTTAGCTTGAGGGAATAGGTGTTGTGTCCTATTTTCTATGTGATAATATCATGTTCAACGTATAGGTGAGGTGACGAGTACCTATATGTTGGTGTCAAGCATGCCCGTGAGCCGAATATTATGAATTATGTGGTTCTTCATTGATGTTTACTTTATTATAGCTTGAGTTTCACTTTGTGCTTATTCATTTTGGTGGAAATTCTTGGTATTGAATATTGTTGAGTATTGGTTTCGGTTGAGAAATTCTATGTGAAGGTATGTGATTGAGTGAGATTGGTTATAGTTGTGTCCCTTGCCGGGATGGTGATAATTCTACCGTTGTTCCCTTGCCGGGATGTTATGATTTATTATTGTGGTTTATATTGTTGATTTTCCTTGCCGAACTTCTGTTGTTATATTTTTTGGGTGAGGAAGAGTGTAAAGCACGAAGGGTGATGCCGTGTATTGATTATTGAGAGGATGAGAGTGTAAAAGCATGAAGGGTGATGTCGTGCCATATTATGATATTTAAAAGCACGAAGGGTGATGTCGTGTCGTTTCTATTGATTCATGGCGAGGACGAGAGTATAAGCACGAAGGGTGATGCCGTGCATTTGCATTTACTATCTGGTGAGGATGAGAGTAAAAGCACGAAGGGTGATGTTGTGCACTGTTTTTCTTTGTGTTTCTATTTCCTGTTGTTTAAGTTGAGATTTGAATTGTTGCCTTATTTCGTTATTTCCATTATTTGATATTTCTTCCCCCAACATGTTCCCCTTTTCTTTGTACTTAGCTGTTTACTTCCTGTTGTTATTATTTCCTCCGTATATTATTAAATTGCACAGGTTGATTTGGTTGTCGTTTCCTAGCCTCGTCACTACTTCATCCAGGTTAGGCTCGACACTTACTCAGTACATGGGGTCGGTTGTACTGATGCTACACTCTGTGCATTTTTTTTGTGCAGATCCCAGTACAAGACCCTACGGACCTTAGAGCAAGGAGGCTGCTTTCAGTCTACGTGGAGACACCGAGGTAGTCCTGTTGGCGTCCGCAAGCCTTAGCGTCCCCTCCTATTTCTTTTGTATTCTGTTCTAATTCTTTCAGAAACAGATGTACTTAGTTCATTCAGACCTTTATATGTATTATTCATAGATAGTCCGTGAGTTTGTGACTCCAAAAAATTTGGGATTGGTATTGTGAAACCTCGTTAAGGCATTAAATTGAGTTAATATACTTTGCTTCATTTTGTACTTTCACTTATGTTAGTATTGTATTTCACCTGTTATTGAATAATAATCAAGGAATAAGGTAAATTAAACATTCACGTTGGCTTGCCTAGCGGTTTCAACGTTAGGCGCCATCACGATCCCGACGGTGGGAGATTCGGGTCGTGACACAAGGTTATGGATTATTTTCTCCCATGATACAACGAATTACATACTAGAGTAGTGGTACTTCAAACCGAAGTGTTCAGTGAACACAAAGTTCGATAGCAAATCACACTTACTGTTGCTTTCATTGAAGTTAAAACAATGAAGAAGAAGGAGGAGAACTCAGAAATTCGTATGGAAAATCTGAGAGAATGGATTTCTATTTATAGCCAATGTTGAGCTGAAAACTGAAGAGGTGCAACTCTTCAGAATGGATATTTATGTAAAATGGCCATAGCATAAATGCCATAACATAAATGGCTATTTACGCAACAATAAACCGGGAATTCAAGAGGGAGGTTAATTTTCAGTTACAAAACCGAAAACCTGAAAACGCATATCGGAAAAACGTTTAATATTTTGGATTTAATATTAATATTTATATTAATATTCCGTTGGATTTCTATTAATGTTTACTATTAACAAATAAATTTGGTCCAAAAAATTAATCAATCAGTCGATCCTTTGACCAGATCCGAAGCCGAAGCCGAAGCCAAGCGAGCGACGACGACGACGACGCGAGGCTTGCCTTCTTCTCAACTCTTTAAGAACTAGAAGAAAAGCAATTGTTTATATATCCATCAAAAACCTTTTCCTCTTCCAATATGGACAATGTCCCATTGTCAAGGAGGGAAACTCAAACATTCTATTTTCCCTCCATTTCCCATTCACCCTCTTTTAAGCTATATTGATGCTTAAAAACACAAGAAATATTACCACTAAAGGCCGCAATAAATGGTCAAAATTCCTTCTAGATGTCACGGATTGGATTTTTGGTAATAGAGTACTCCTTGGTAGATAGTGCTAAAATCCCCACAGCAGGCTTTAAAAGATGTGAAGGTATGGCATTCATTAGTCGGGATGATATTGTATTGATGAGAGGTGAGGCACCGTTAACGCCAGACTGCACAGGTTTTGAAAGAGATCCTACTGTCTAAAGGTTTCAAGTTGAGTAGGACCAAGTAAGTGCGGGACCAATAAAGCAGATGTGGGCGTGAGGATTGATACACAATTTATCCCCAAGAGAGATAGTTTTAAGTATATGGGGTTTATAATCCAAGAAAAAGGGAAAATTGACGAGGATGTTACATATCGTATTGGAGCAGGGTGGGTAAAACAGAGGCTCGCATCGGGTGTCTTATGTGATAAGAATGTTCCACCTAAAGCTTAAAATAAATTCTATAGAGCGGTAGTTAGACCGACTATATTGCATGGAACGGAGTGTTGTCCAGTCAAAAATTTTCATGTCCAGAAAATAAAAGTAGTAGAAATGAGGGTATTGAGATGGATGTGCAGGCATACCTGGATTAATAGGAGTGGTGCCCATGGAGGAAAAAATGCGGGAAGTGAGACTCAGATGATTTGGGCATGTGAAGAGGAGAAGCACATATGCGCCAGTAAGGAGGTGTGAGATGTTGACAACCTTGGTGGATCTGAAGAGAGCTAGACGCAGGATAAAGAAGTATTTGGGGAGAGAGCTTCAGCTGACCAATGACATGACCCATGATAGGAAGATGTGGAAGTTGATGAATAAGGTCGAATGTTAGTAGGTAGTTGAGTGTGTTTTCGAACAATTTCGGTGTTATTCGTGGCAGTCTTGTACTCTAATATTGTAGATTTCTATCACCACCACATGTTATTCCTTTCATCTTGTTTTTTTTTAATCTTGTTCTCGTTAGTGCTTGTTTTTACTTGTCTATTTCCATTTTTCCTCATTCTGAGGGTTTACAAGAAACAACTTCTTCGCATTCACTATAGGAGTAAGGTTTGCATACTCACTATTCTCTCCGGACCCTACTTGTAGGATTATACTAGGTTTGTTATTGTATTTATTAACATCCATATGATTCACTGTAATTGTTACAGATGGGCTCCTTTAGGATTTGGTTTGACAATTTAACCATACCAAGTCTTTTCTTTCTATCTTCCGCAATCATTATAGCTCGTCAACTGCCGCATGCTCATACTTGAATTAGAGACATTTTCATACTGCGGCAGCCACAAATATTTTTGTCTATCTTATTTGCTGAATTATATTGTAAGAATGTGTGTAAAAAAAAGTTCTGAAATTAGTATGATAAGATTTATTAGTTTCTGATACATGAGCCAAAGAAGAAAACCTTAAAAAGTTATTTCTTTATCACTTCAGTAAAAACTAAGAACCAAGAAATGTTGCAGCTGTGGTAAGTTAAACTCCAATAATAATATCAATTTGCTAAATTTATGGTTTAGTTGAAATGCTTCATTTTCACATCCTAATAAGTAATTACTTATCCAAGGGAAGGATCACTATTATGAAATGTAGTCTTAACCAATTTAATTGCTAGTACAGTTCAATCAATGAATGAATTGCTCCTTAATACATGGGACATAGCTATTATGTCCAAGCCATATTGATGGAAATACCAAACCTATCACATACAGTATTAGTGATAACTTGACAATGTTAGTAAGTGATGAATGCTCACCAAAGTAATGAAAAATAATTTGAAAACCACGATCACCTACAAATAGAAAGATTTTTTTTGTTCAATCAATCTACGCAAAGTGAAACGGTCCTTAAGAAACCATCGAAACAACTATATATAATCAGCCAGGTATACGAAAATGATACAGTTGCTTTGACTAAAGAACCATATGTTAGAATTCAGTTTTAATGATGAAAAATAATATAAGTATATTTGATGTAGAAACTCAAGGCAATCAATCAGAATCATAGCATGAAGAAAAGTATCAATCAAGATTGACTACACAATCAATCAAGAAAGAAAGAAGGAATCAATGAAGCAATTAAGATCCGGAATTACACAATCAAAGCTGAAGGAAGATATCAATCAAAGAATGATTGAAGCCATCAAGGAGAGCAATCAAAGTTGAAGGAAGATATCGATCAGAAGATGACTGAATATATCAACAATAAAAAAGGAAAGAAGTACTAAAGATTTGGCGAAGGTGTTGCGAACACTAGAATCCGGCAGATATCAAGGCTTAAAGATGGAAATCTATCAAACTCACTCATCAAGGAAGTATAACGGGATTCCACCTTATTGTTGGAAAGAATCAATCTTCGATTCCCTTCAACACTGGAAATCCGCCGTATATCAAGGCTTTAAGATGGAAAGCTATCAAGCCCACTCATCAAGGAAGTATAACGGGATTCAACCTTATTCTTGGAAAGAATCAATCTTCGGTTCCTTTCAACACTGGAAATCCGGCGGGTATCAAGACTTGAAGAAACATACTTTGATCAAACCAATTACCCTCTCTTTGTTCTACCTCAAACAAATATTGTGGCTCTACTAGATCTGCTGCATAACAAGTTGGAGGAGAAAAGAGAGAAAGTCACTGGTGAGGCATTGTATCAACAAAAGACGAGAGTCATAGAAACTGAGCAGTTAGTGTAAAACTACACCATTCATTTTGCACTCAAGAAATTCAATCACTGAAAGAGAACTCTCTTGCAACCCAAGGGGACTAGACTAGGATTTACATTGAATCCAAACCAGTATAAAAATGCTGGTGTCTTTAATTCCTGCACTTTACTTCTGCACTTCTTATTATCTCGTTATTACTTCTAGTCGACTAATTGGTAAACTAGTAAACTTATATTAATTATTTTAAAAAAATAAGCAATTCACCCCCCTCTTGTACTTTCAATTGGTATTAGAGCTAGTCTCACTTTTCATTGCTTAACAGCTTGTGTGAAAAGATCATAACAAACCAAGAAATTGTTAGAGCACTTTTTCAAGAAGGAACATCACAAGTCAGACCACCTTATTTCAATGGACAACATTTTTATCACTGGAAAGTTCGTATGGAAATATATGCCAAATCATATGATGTCAAAGTCTGGCGAGTAATCAAGAAAGGGAACTACCCACTGCCTGTAGCAGCACAACTTGCTACTGATCCTAAAGATATAGACGAATATACATTTATATGGCAGTTGTTCAAGTCAATGCAAAGGCTAGAAATCTACTCTACAATGCTATAAGCGGAGAAGAATATGAAAAAATATCTAGTTGTGATACAACCAAAGAAATGTGGGATAAACTAGAAGTCGCTTATGAAGGAACCAACAATGTGAAAGAAACGCATATCAATATGTTAGTTCATGATTACGAACTCTTCCAGATGAAAGAAGGAGAATCCATCGATGAAATATTTTCAAGGTTCAGCAAGATCATCAGTGATCTAAAAGCTTTTGGTAAATCATATATCAGTGGTGATCAAGTTCGGAAAATTCTGAGAAGTCTCCCTACGACTTGGCAGACAAAAGTAGTTGCACTTGAATCACAAGATCTAAACAAACTATCGTATGATAAACTTCGAGGGGATCTCATGGCTACAACTGACATGACAGAAAATGACATTGACGATGAAACTGAGGCCATTGAGGAAGAAATTTCCATGGTATCCAGGAATATGGATGGTTTAATGAGAAGATACAAGAACACAAGAAGAGGAAGAATGCTTATCAAGGCGAACCAGGCAATACAATGAGCAGGACAAAAATGATGAAAAATGTTACGAATGTGGAAGATACGGACATGTACAAGATGAATGCCCAGATCTAAAAAGAAAAGTTGTCAGATGATTTAAAAAAATTAAATCACTTGGAAGCTGGAGTGAAGAAGACATTTCAGAACTAGAAGAAATAGCAAATCTATGATTCATGACAATTTTGGAGAATGACATAAACAAGCTTTCAGGTTGTTGGACAGATGAAGATACTTCATATGACGAATGCAAGGATGAATATGAAAATTGTTTCATGGCACGAGGTGAAACAAGCGAGGTAAGATCTTATAACTGTGAAAGATGCAATGAATTGCAGGACGTTCTTGACTTTACTTTAAAAGAGTATCAGAAGTTGATGAATGAACTAAGGAGACTCAATAAGGAAAAGAAAGACCGGAAACTCAAGCTTGAAGTATGTGAAATTGAAAAAGTACTTCAAGAAGAATTTCAGGAATTGCAAATACAATTCAATGGCATGCAAAAATCCGCCAGTCATAGTTTTGTTAAGTCGAACCAGGTGACTTACAAGTCAACTTAAAAGGGACCAACCAGAACAGAGTCCACAAGCACTAGTTGAAGATCAAAAAATGATCACCCTCTGTATGTCACTTTTGTAATAAAAATGGGCATAAATATTCCTTTTTTCGCTTTCAAAAATCAAATGTTCCAGGGCGGATTTGGAAACCCAAAGACAACCTAATCTTAGTAATACTAACCAACAAGGACCCAAGCAAGCTTGGGTGCCTAAGAGAAAGTAATTGCTACATTTTGCAGGAACACCATAGAAAGAGCCGCAAAAGAAAATGGTACCTAGATAGTGCGTGTTCCAGCCATATGACAGGTGACAAAAACCTGTTCAAAGAGGTGACTAAAATAAATGGTGGATGTTTTGGAGATGACTCAAAGGGGAAGATAGTTTGCACTCGCACAGTTCCATTCAATAACAACTGTGATATTACTGAAGTCTATCTCATAGATGCACTCAACTACAATCTGCTTAGTATAAGTCAACTGTGTGATACCGGATATGAAGTAAAATTCAAGAAAACAGGTTGTGCTATTGACGATGCGATAGGTAAAATAATCCTTCCAGGAGAAAGGTATGGAAATGTTTACATTCTTTATGATTTCGAAAATATAGATGGCCATATCTACTTAACATCCATGTCTGATGATCCATGGTTATGTCATAAGAAACTTGGTCATGCTAGTATGCATCTTATGGACAAACAATCCAAGCATGATTTAGTTATTGGTCTTCCCAAACTCAATTTTTCTAGAAGCCATGTTTGTGATGCATGTCAGATTGGTAAGCAGACTAGGAACTCTTTCAAAATCAAAGACATTGTGTCTACATCTAAGCCTTTACAACTGCTTCATATGGACTTGTTTGGACCTACAAGAACTGCTAACATAGGAGGAAAACAATGTGAATTTGTTATTATTGATGACTACTCACGTTTTACATTGGTGATTTTTCTATCCCACAAAGATGAAGCTTTGAAAAACTGAGATTTTCTGTAAAAGAACGAGAAAAGGGATATCTTATTACAACCATTCAAAGTGATCATAGAGGAGAATTTGAGAACGGAGCATTTGAAGAATACTGCAATGATCAATGATACACTCGCAATTTCCCAGCCCCAAGATCTCCTCAATAGAATGGGGTAGTGGAACGGAGAAACAGAACTCTACAAGATATGGCTAGAACCATGTTATTAGAATACTCATTGCCAAACCACTTCTGGGTAGAAGCAGTAAGTACAACCTGTTATATTCTGAACGGATATCTCATAAGGCCAATCTTGAAGAAAATTCCATACGACTCTTGGAAAGGTAAACGGCCCAACATAAGTTGCTTCCATACTTTTGGAAGCAAATGATTCATCCACAACAATGATAAGGAAAATATTGGTAAATTTGATCCAAGGATTGATGAAGGTATTTTTCTAGATTATTCTTTAAATAGTAGATAATTTAGAGTTTATAATAAAAGCACTTTATATGTAGAAGAATCAGTACATGTAGTATTTGATGAAAATAACACTTCGGCAGAGAAAGGAACTATTGCAGGTGATGAAGATCAAAATCAAGAAAAAAACTCAGTCAAGCAATCTCCAAGAGACAACTAATAGGGTGGAAAATGTCACAAAGTCGACTGATGAAATTAGCAACAGTCAACCAGAAGCACGGATAGAGTCGACTAATCCTACAAACACAACACGACCAAGTGAATGGAGGAGTGAACTAGATTACCCTCAGAAGTTTATCATAGGATGTCACGACCCAAATTCCCAACCTTAGAGATCGTGATGGCGCCTAACACCACACTTGCTAGGCAAGACAATGTTAGAATTTATTTAATTAATTTCCATCAAAGTCTATTTAATTATAAACAGACAACTCAAAATCGAACTAACTTATTAATTCCAATTCATAACTTCACGAATAAAATAATAAATGAATGAATAACCGAGCCACGAACTAAATATATAACTCTAAGACTACCCCAGTGTCTGGTGTCACAATTCACGAACTTCTAAGAATACTACAAATAATGGGTTGAAAGAAATAATGTATTTGTTTTTAGCAAAATAAAACAACTTCTAAAAAACTAAGAGAAGACTCCAGGAATCCGCGGACGTCAGCAGATCTACCTTGTGTCTCCGAATGATGAAAGTCAGCTACTAAAGTCTCTAACGTTGGGCGGTACCTGGATCTACACAAAAGAGTGTAAAGTGTAGTATCAGTACAACCGAACCCATGTACTGAGTAAGTGTCGAGCCTAACCTCGACGAAGTAGTGACGAGGCTACGGCGGGGCAATAATAACATAACCTGTAACAACATATTTACATAATAAAGCAAGAAAAAAATTCTAAACGAAACGAAAACAATAAGTTGTAACAATAATTAAAATAACTCAGTTGCCTTTACTAGGTGTCTATTATAACCCAATTCTCACATTGTTTTTCCAAATTTCAAAAGTTCACTTTTTAAAATAGTCGTAAGTGTAAAATATGAAAAATAGTAAAGACAGTAGCATTTCCAAATCTTTGTATTCAAAATCAGTAAAATATAAGTGTACTCCGTTATTTCTCCGTGTTTCGGTGTGCGATCCGCTCCCACCTGTCCACCCTTATTACTCCTCCCAATATATATATCACCCTTATTTCTCCTGTTGCGGCGTGCAACCCAATCCCACCTGTCCATCCTTATTACTCCTTGTTGCGGCGTGCAACCCGCTCCCACCAGACAGTCACATCACTTTTATTTATAAAGATTTCACAATTTCAAGTCAATTCCTTTCACAATAATTATGTCTCAACAATTGTAAACAAAAACCGGTACTATTCATAAACTTCATCAATTATCATTTCACCATAGAATCAGCCGGAATTTATATGTTTCGTAGAATACTATCAACCATCTCAACCTTTTATATATCACGATGAATCCATGGTAAAACTAATACTTTCGAAATTCATAAAACAATACTTCACAACAGGTTGATAAAACAAGTAGACATGGAAGCATAGAAATCGTGCCAACAATTAAATCAGGATCAGATAATTGGAGATAGGGAAGAGATTATGTTTAACAAGTAATTTTGGTGGTGCATAGATACTCGTCACCTCACCTATACACCACATACATGCAAATTCACATAGCAATTAGGTTGGGAACTCATATTCCCTCAAGTCAAGGTTAAACCAAGCACTTACCTCAAATTCGCAGGCCACTCACTGCTCAATTACCGCCTTTCCTTTCGAATTCACCTCCAACACACTCGAATCTTGTCATAATTAGCTTAATATTATTAATTAATGCTAAAGGAAGCAACTTTACTGAAAATTTATGAATTTCCTAAGTTTTCTCAAAAAAAGTTAAAACCCGACCTCAGGCCCGCTTGGTCCAAACTCGGGGTTCGGACGAAATTATATTTACCCATTCACCCTCGAGCCTGAATATGCAATTAGTTTCAAAATCCGACCCCAATTCGAGGTAAGGATTTAATTTTTTACAAAATTCCCTAATTCTACCAAAACCCTCAATTTCTACCATGAAAATTTTAAATTTTTATTGTAAATTGGTGGAAAAGAAAGTAGTTAATGGATACTTACCTATGATTTTGGGAGGAAAGGTCTTGAGAAAATCACCCTAGGTCTTCTACTCTTGTGAAAAATAAGAAGAAAAACGGCTGGAGTTTTAATTAATATGAAGTCACTGCCCGACCCTCGCACCTGCGGTGATTGGGTCGCACATGCGCTTGCGCACGTGCGGAGGGGCTTCCGCTTATGCGGAAAGGGGGCTAGACTGCTTGGGCCGCACCTGCGGAAAACATTCCACTTCTGCGAAGGAAGCCCGCATCTGCGAAAAAAGGGAAGTTGGACCTGGATCGCACCTGCGGGTTGACGCTGGCACTTGCGAGCTCGCAAGTGCGGGCACACCAGAACTGGTGCACAAGCAGCCTTGTTGAATTTTAACTCAAGCCGCGCATCGTCCGAACGACACCCCATCCCTCGGGGCTCCAAACCAAACATGCACACAAGTCTAAAAATATCATACGGACTTGCTCGAGCGATCAAATCACGAAAATAACATCTAAAACTATGAATTAAGCCTCAAAACTCATCATTTTTCTCAAGAACACTTGAAGTTCACTATTTCTCAATCGGTCGTCCGAATCACGTCAAATCAACTCCGATTCTCACCAAATTTCACATATAGTACTTAAATACTATAACAAATCTGTACCAGGCTCCGGAATAAAAAATACGGGCCCGATACCAATGGTTTCAAACATTAATTCCTTTCTTTATTTCATTAATAATTCAGGAAAATAATTTCTTTCAAAAATTAATTTCTAAGGCTTGGGACCTCGGAATTCAATTCTGGGCCCAGACCTAAGTCCGATATTTTACTGCGGACCTCCCGGGATCGTCGAAACACAGATCCGGGTCCGTTTACTCAAAATGTTGACCAAAGTCAACTAAAACCAAACTTTAACTCTAAAAATCATTATTTCTTATATTTCACATAAAAGCTTTCCGATTTCACCCCCGGAATGCGCACGCAAATCGAGGAAATTAAAATTAGTCTTTTTATGGCTAATAAGCCTAGAACGGAGTCTTAATTCATAAAATGACCCCTTGGGTCATCACAATCTCCACCTCTAAAGCAAACGTTTGTTCTCGAATGGACATAGAAGATTACCTGATTGGAAAACAAGTGTAGATATCTACTCTGCATGTCCGACTTGGTCTCCCAAGTAGCTGCCTCAACGGGATGACCTTTCCACTTCACTCGAACTGAAGGATAACTCTTAGACCTCAACTGAAAAACCTTCCGGTCTAAAATGTCTATCGGATCCTCCTCATAAGTCAAATCTTTGTCCAGTTGTACAGAGCTGAAATCTAACACGTGGGATGGGTCACCGTGATATTTCTGGAGCATAGACACGTGGAAATCATGATGAACTGAGGATAACCCTGGAGGCAACGCAAGTCTATAAGCTACCTCCCCCACTCTATCAAGAATCTCAAACGGCCCGATATACCTAGGGCTCAACTTATCCTTCTTCCCAAATCTCATAACAACCTTCATGGGTGATACCCGAAGCAATACTCTCTCTCCAACCATGAATGCCACATCACGAACCTTACGATCGGCATAACTCTTTTGCCTAGACTAAGCTGCACGAAGTCTCTCTTGAATAATCTTGACCTTATCTAAGCCTCCTGAACTAGGTCTGTACCCAATAACTGAGCCTCTCCCGGCTCAAAGCATCCAACTGGCGATCTACATTGTCTCCCATATAATGCCTCATAAGGAACCATCTGAATGCTTGATTGATAACTGTTATTATAAGAGAACTTCGCTAACGGAAAGAACTAATCCCAAGAACCTCCAAAGTCGATAACACAAGCGCGGAGCATATCCTCTAAAATTTGAATAGTATGTTCGGATTGCCCGTCCGTCTGAGGATGAAATGTTGTACTCAACTCAACTCGGGTACCCAACTCACGCTGAACTGCGCTCCAAAAGTGTGAGGTAAACTGCGTACCTTGATAAAAAATGATGGACACAGGCATACCGTGAAGGCGAACAATCTCTCGAATATATATCTCTGCCAACCGCTCCGAAGTATAAGTACTTGCCATTGGAATGAAATGTGCTGATTTAGTCAGCCTATCCACAATAACCCAAACCACGTTGAACTTCCTCTGAGTCTGTGGGAGCCCAACAACGAAGTCCATAGTGATACGCTCCCACTTTCACTCAGGAATCTCTATCTGCTGAAGCAAACCATCGGGTTTCTGATGCTCATATTTTACCTGTTGACAATTTAAGCAACGAGCCACATACGCAACAATGTCCTTTTTCATCCTTCTCCACCAATAATGCTGCCTCAAATCCTGGTACATTTCGGTTGCACCTGCGTGAATAGAATACTTGGAATTGTGAGCCTCCTCAAGAATCAACTCATGAAGTCCGCCAGCATTAGGTACACATATACGACCCGACATCCTCAAAACACCGTCATCTCTAATTGTAACCTGCTTGGCACCACCGTGCCGAATTGTGTCCCTAAGGACCATCAAATGCGGTTCATCATCCTGCCGATCTTTGATACGCTCAAATAAATAAGAACGAGTGATTGTACAAGCTAGAACGCTGTTGGGCGAAATATCCAACCTCACGAACTGATTAGCCAAAGTTTGAATGTCTGAAGCTAATCGTCTCTCACCGGCTGGAATAAATGCAAGGCTGCCCATACTCACTGCCTTTCTACTCAATGTATCGGCCACCACGTTGACCTTCCCTGGATGATACAATATAGTGACAACATAATCCTTCAATAACTCTAACCATCTCTGTTGCCTCAAATTTAGATCATTTTGCTTGAATAAGTACTGGAGGTTGCGATGGTCTGTGAAAACCTCACACGGCACACCATAGAGATAGTGCCTCCAAATTCAATGCATGAACAATGGCCGCCAACTCCAAGTCATGGACAAGATAATTTTTCTCATGAACTTTCAACTGTCGAGACGCATATGAAATCACCCTGCCCTCCTGCATCAATACTGCTCCAACTCCAACACGGGAAGCATCACAATACACCGTGAAAGAACCTGAACCTGATGGTAACACCAACATCGGTGCGTAAGTCAAGGCTGTCTTGAGCTTTAGAAAGCTCGCCTCGCACTCATCTAAAAATTTAAATGGGGCACCTTTCTGAGTCAATTTAGTCATTGAGGCTGATATGGATGAAAACCCCACCACAAAACGATGGTAGTAACCTGCCAAACCCAAGAAACCTCTGATTTCCGTGGTTGTAGTGGGTCTAGGCCAGCTCTATTGATACGGTATGTCCCAAGAAGGCTACTGAATCCAACTAGAACTCACATTTTGAAAACTTTGCACACAACTGATTATCCATCAACGTCTGGAGCGCCATACGGAGGTGTTGCTCATGCTCTTCCCGACTGCGGGAGTATATAAGAATGTCATCAATGAACACAATTACAAAAGAATTCAGATGAGGCTTGAAAACCTGATTCATCAAATCCATAAAGGTTGTTGGTGCATTAGTCAACCCAAAATACATCACCAGAAATTCATAATGCCCATACCTCATCCGAAAGGATATCTTACGAATATCAGACGCCCTAATATTCAACTGATGGTAGCCCGATCTCAAATCAATTATCGAAATCACCTTGAAGATGATCAAATAAATGATAAATTCTCAGCAATGGATATTTATTCTTGATAGTAACTTTATTCAACTGCCGGTAATCTATACACATCCTCATCGACCCATCCTTATTCTTCACAAACAAAATCGGTGCACCCTAAGGTGAGACACTAGGTGTAATAAAACCCTTATCAAGCAAGTCTTGCAACCGCTCTTTCAATTCTTTCAATTCTGGTGGGGCCATCCAATATGGAGGAATGGAAATGGGCTGAGTGCCCGCAGCCACATCAATACAAAAATCAATATCCAAGTCGGGTGGCATCCCCGACAGGTCTGTAGGAAATACCTCGAGAAACTCACGAACAATAGGAATTGACTCTACAGAAGAAACCTCGGCATCAGAGTCATGAATATGAGCCAAATATGCCAAACACCCCTTCTCAACCATGCGACGAGCCTTGGCATAAGAAATCACTCTGCTGGGAGAATGACCAGGAGTCCCTTTCCATTCTAATCGAGGCAACCCCGACAAGGCTAAAGTAATTGTCTTGGCGTGACAGTCCAAGATGGCATAATAAGGCGACAACCAATCCATGCCCAATATAACATCAAAATCGCCCATGTCAAGAAGCAAAAGGCCCACACTAGTTTCGAGACCCTCAATGACTATTACGCACGAACGATATACACGATCTACCACGATAGCATCCCCCACCGGTGTAGACATATAAACAAGAACACTCGAGGAATCGCGGGGCACAACCAAATACGAGGAAAAATAGGATGACACATAAGAATAAGTAGACCCCAGATCAAATAAAACTGAGGCATTTCTACTGAAATGATACCTGTAATGACAGCATTGAAGGACTACGCCTCGGTTCTAGTTGGAAATGCATATAATCGGGGTTGGGCTCCACCACCCTGAACCGTGTCTCTAAGAGGACCTCTGATAGGTGGACCTCCACCTCTAGCGGTCTGGCCTCTACCCCTAGCTACCTGACCTCCACCTCTTACATTCTGGCCTCTACCTCTAGCTACCTGACCCTTACCCCTGGCTAGCTGGGCAGCTAGTGCTGGAACTATAGCATGGGAACCCTGATACTGGTGCTGGTTACCCAAAAGTCTCGGACAAGATCTACGAACATGCCCATATTCAACACACTCAAAACATCCCTCCTGATATGAAGACTGGCCCTGACGAGCCGGCTGACTTCGATAATAACTCTGCAGAGGTGGTGCTCTAATAGGAGCTGATGGTGCATTGTAGACTGGCTGAGAAAAAGGAGGCATATAAGAACCACGGCCACCTGAAGCACCATGTGAATCCTGAAGTGTTGAATGGAATGGCCTGGAAGACTGGCCTCCTAAATGAAATCCCGCTTCCAGATGAGGCACCACTGAAACCACCAGAATGACGAGGTCTTTTGTCTGATCCCTGACCTTCCATCCTAAGAACCGACTCCACTCTCCTGGCTACATTAGCCGCATCCTGAAAAGAAATCTCGGACCTTGTCTCTTTATCCATTTACAACCTGATGGGCTGAGCAAGGACCTCAATAAACCGTCTGACCCTCTCTCTCTCGGTGGGAAACAAAAGAATAGCATATCTAGCCAACTCCACAAAACGATTCTCATACTGGGTCACGATCATGTTGCCCTACTGAAGTCGCTCAAATTGACAACGCTTCTCCTCTCGAGTAGTAACAGGAAAAAACTTCTCAAAAAGAGATGAGAAAACTGATTCCAAGTCAAAGCAGGCGACCCAACTAGTCTAGTCAACAAGTAATCCCTCCACCATTTCTTGGCGGAATGAGTCATCTAAAAGGCAGCGAAATCGACCACATTGGTCTCCAAAATACCCATATTACGCAGAACCTCATGACAACTATCCAGATATTCCTGAGGATCATCTGAAGTCTAACCACTGAAATGCATAGGAAATAGCTTAATGAACCTATCTAACCTCCACAAAGCATCGATGGACATAGCTACCCCATCAACGGGCGGCGCTGGAGCAATTGGCTGAATTACCCCAACTGGATGGTTGCTGGGGTCTGAATCTGAGGAGTAGTCTGAATAGGAGTATGGGTAGCAGGAGTCTGAACCCCTCCTCCAGCCTGAGATACGGCTACTGCAACGGGGAATGTGCCAGTTTGGGATACACTCTCCATAATGCCCACTAAATGCACCAAGGCGTCCTAAAGTACCAAGGTGGCAATAAACCCCTCTGGGACTTGAGCTGGTCCCGTTGGTGTCACGACCCCAAATCCTAACAGGTCGTGATGGCGCCTATCGTGGAACTAGGCTACCCAACCATCACCTTACTGCGCTTTTGTTCAATTATAATAGCTCACAATTAAATAATAAGAAGGCAACCACATCATAATTAATATAATTAAGTATTAGCGTTCCCATATTAACCTAAACAACCTCCCAAGAACTGGAGTCAATAGTCATGAGCA
>ML283117.1:0-70672 GCA_005239495.1 Nicotiana undulata
TTGAGGTTTACGTGGTTGTTTGGTTTCAATCGATTGTTGCCAATTGTTGTGGCAAGTGTATTAGAAGTGTTGGATGTTCTCTTTATTTTATCATGGTACATAAATACTGAGCTGGGTTGAAAGCGTTACGGTATTTACATATTTTCTGGTTGGTTTTATTATGAAATGATATTGGTTGAAGCTTACGAGCTATACTGCTTTCTATTTGAAATTTGTTGAAATAAAAGTGTTGTGAAAGGCTTGGCCTGAACTGTGAATGTTTTTGATGAATAAACAACATTGGTGTGATAAGGGGGCTGTGATAAGGGTGGATAATTGATTGTGATATTGTGAATAGATGGGATCGGGTTGCACGCCGCAACAAGACAATGATAAGGGAGAATATGCATGTTTTATTGTTTATAAAATAAAGGCTGGAACACTCATTGTTTTATTGTCATTATTTCATACTCTACTTTTGCTATTATTTTAAAGTGAAACTTGTTCTGTTTACAATTTGTCGAGACATAAATATTGTGAAAGGCTTTGACATGAAAGATGGTGATAAGAGGGTTGTGATAAGGGGGCTGTGATAAGGGTGGATAATTAATTGTGATACGGGTGAATAAATTGATCGTGATACGGGTGAATAAATTGATATGATATGATTGGTGGGATCGGGTTGCACGCCGCAACAAGGAGCAATAAGGGAGGACAATTATATTTTTAATGATTTTCAAAGAAAAACCAAGATTTGAAAACTACCATTTTATATTACTATTTTTCATATTTTGGCACTACTTTTATTTAAAGTTAAAGTTTGAAAACTTGGAAATCATTTGAGAGGTTGTTATAGCTGAGGCCTGGAAAAGGCCACTGAGTTATTTTATCCTTGTTGCAGTACTTAATTATTTGTTTAGATTTCCTTCTTGCTTTATATTTATTGTCTCAGTTATATTTTTCTTTTTCGTGTAGAATTGTTTTGTTGCGTTATTGTATATATTATTGTCACAGGTTATATGTTATTAATGCCCCGTCGTAGCCTCGTCACTACTTCGTCGAGGTTAAGCTCGGCATTTACTCAGTACATGGGGTCGGTCGTACTGATACTACACTTTGCACTCATTTAGAGCGGCTATTCATTTATTCGGAGACACGAGGTATATCTGCCGGCGTTCGCAGATCCCGAGAGTCTTCTCCTATTTTCATAAACGTTGTTTTATTATATTCAGAACAATACATTATTTCTTTTAGTCCAGTATTTGTAGTATTCTTTAGTAGTACGTGAATTGTGACACCAGACTCTGGGTAGTTCTAGATTTATTTATATAATTAGCTTGTGGTTCGTTTTATTCAATTGTTTATTATTTTGTCTTTGGAAATTATTTATCGATAACCAATAGATTCAGTTTACTTCAGATTATTATTTTATTATGTGTAAATGGATAATAAATGCAAAGTAGTTAATCGAATTCTAACATTGGCTTGCCTAGGAAGTGTGGTGTTAGGCGCCATCACGATCCCTAGGGTTGGGAATTTGGGTCGTGATATGCGGGGGGATTTTGAGGACGTTGGTTTGGTGTGTTTTGAGGAGGTACTGGGTTTTGAGCATTTTGTTGGTTGATGTCTGGGACGTTTAGGGTGAGGGAAAGGTTTTCCAAGTTTCAGACCTGTTCAAGCTCCCCTTGCAATTCTAGTATCTTCTGTTCTAACCGCAGGACCAAATCATTTTGTGTTGCAGTACTCCGACCATCTGAAGTTAATACATTCTCAGCATGTGTAGCGTTGTCTTTCCTGACACCACTCATATCATCCATCTTAGCTTTTCCCTTGCTTTTCGGATCACTTGGATGAGGAGGAGGAGGAAGGCCTCTAGATCTGGTGTGATATGCTGACAATGCCAGTATGTGCGAACCAACCTTAGGGGATGGGGATAATCAAAAGAAAGAAAAACAAAAGGTAACCAAGTCCTCCCTTGTTACCTTCTGCATTCTGGAAGTCTATGACTGTTTTCATCTTCCCCTCTAACTCCATTAGACCCTGCACCAGATATTCTAACCTTTTCATTGATCTAGTAGTCATTTCCCTCAATTCATTAATTGACTCCATATCAATCTTGTGTTGTTCCAAATGCCTGGCCTCGGACTCAGGGACTCTTTTGCGCAGCCTCTTATACTTCATATGTGCCTTAGCAGCTTTATCTATGACCCTGTTTCCTTGACCGACCCCTGGCTTGACTATTCCTGCTATGCTATCGTCCAGCCATGATGGGTAGAAGTACACATGACCTGCGTGGTATCGATCTGGCTCGATGGTATCCTTTTCCACAATGATTTTCAAATGCCACATGTGCTGAGCTTCACATTTGTATGGGATGGCATCGTCTTGAAAGTCTGCTTTGTAGTGACCCATTTTGGAGACTCGCGGTATGACTTGTTTTCTACCAGCTTGTCTCATGACCCTTATAGGAACATAGGGGCATATTCCCCTTAAGCGATCAATACCAAGTGCGGAACATCCCTGGACCTGATGGTGAATTCACTAGCAGGGAACCCCTCGAACTTCCAATGGACCTAGTCCTCGGTCAAATTGCTGAAAACCTGTACCCACTCTGTAGCATTCTCTGGTTGGGCAAACCTGTCTAGGATAACGATCATTCTTTTTAGGTGATGGAAAGCTATGTGATCATTCCATGATGTCCGTGGAAACTCTTGGCGGTATTCGCCTCTTTGGAGATGTTCTAACAACCAAATCTGCAGCAGCAAGTTACAACCCTTAAAATGTTTGAACCCTTTCTTGCAACGATCCATAGCCCGATATATTTCTACTATAATCATCGGAACAATAGTATATTTCTGTCCCTCGATTCCCTCCATTAAAGTTTTGGTTACCATGGTCAACCTGCTGTGAATCTTGTCCTTTTGGCTTGGAAACACTATCATACCCAGAAAGCAAACGATGAACACGAAAACCCTACGATGAGTCCAACCTAGGGAAGTAATAGAGAATTCGTCATGAAAGATATGATAAGATTTTTTGTGTCTGTATCGTTCATAGAGGAAGTCAAAGGGTATGTAGGACTTCTTCAGAAATGCCAAGTCGTCATTCTTTCTTAGACCCATCATTTTCAAAAAAAACCTGGGGGTGCGATTTTCCGGTACTAACAAACCGGGACTGTCCCAGGGTAGTCTAGTGAAGCCTCCTATTTCCTCCAAAAGAGGAGTCATTTCTATATTGCCAAACCGGAATACAGCCCTTTCTCCGTCCCAGAACATAGTAGCACCCTCGATCAACATGTTATTTGGCTAGAGGTCTAATAAGGAGGGTAATTTTCCAAGAACCCTTTTCATATGATTTTTGTCGCTTGGCGAAAGGTCTTCCCACCAATCCATCAATAACGGTGGTATATTTCGGACCATGCCAAACTTGGGGACTTCGTGCCTCATTTTCAGCAAAATAAACAAAGTTAGACCCTTTCCCCCTACGGATTCTACTACTTATACATTAACGATTAGCATATCGACATTTATTTCTCCAAATAATGCACATATCGTGGTTGCGCCCATTGGGATTATGGAAACCCCGGTGGATTTTGGACAAAGTTTTCTTAGAGGGTTATTATGCAGATAACATATTAACTCAGGCTAGGTTTGATCATGATGCATGTACAGTTATTATCAGAGTAAGGTTTCTATAGAAGTCTAGACTGGTACCTCCATGCGGACAACTCGAGGGGGAAAGGCACGGAACCGTCGATAGCACCGTTAATCAACTAGTTTTACCTCAAATAAGCCTTTTTAAATTCAAAAGGGTGATATAGTAAGAGCGCAGACACTCATCAAGTGTTTTTATGGTATTAATTGTGCACGAGTGGAATATGATACAAAACCTTAGTTAACAATAGTGATCTCTAGAACTAAACTTAGTATAGATATAAAACCATCCATGTTTAGAAGAGCAATTAAGAACAAGAAACACTATTAAATCAAATAGAAACTCGACTCCCATTGCATAACTCCCCGGCAACGGCGCCAAAAAGTGAACAAAAAGTGATTAAAGCCCACCTATACCGCTATTAAGTAGCAAGGCAGGGTCAAAGCAGTTTTTACCCGGCAGGGTCAAACGATATCCACAGGGAGTTATGCAATGGGAGTCGAGTTTCTATTTGATTTAGTAGTGTTTCTTGTTCTTAATTGCTCTTCTAAACATGGATGGTTTTGTATCTATACTAAGTTTCGTTCTAGAGATCACTATTGTTAACTAACTACAATGTTTTTGTGGGATTTTTATCAAATGTTTAAAGGCACTAGGGTTGTGTGTACGGCTGAAATTGGGAAGGCCAATTTTATGTTTATTATGATAGTTTGTTCGCATGGGATCCCAAGTATGGCCCGGGGTCCGATCTCGAGCCCCCCCTTTACTTTTGACCCAAGACAATACGGGCCTAAATCGACTATTATGATAGTTTGTTCGCATGGGATCGCAGTTTGCTTATCTTCGTTTTCCTTAACTGCTTTTACTCTATCTATTCCAATTACACCTAGCACCAACTGCTTAACAACTAGCATTAAAATAGATCGCATATTTTTAGAATCACATAATTAAATATAATTGTCATTACCATTTTCAAGGTAAACAGTTTGGCGCCCACCGTGGGGCTAAAAATAATTGTGATTATTTTAGTGCTGGTTCGCTGAAAAATGCAAGGTATCCTTCACACTTTTTCTTGTCCAAGAACCTTTGATTTCAGGTCAGAATGTCTGGCTCAGCGAATTCATATGAAAGTAGCAGCTTTGGGGGCTTTGGAGAAAATGATGTAACCATGTCGAATGCTGGTATGCCGCCGCGAAACCCTAGTAGTGCAACGGAGCCAACCCCTGAGGACACGAACTCAAGTAATGGCCAGCACAACGATGCCAGCCCTAGCACTAACAGGAGCGTGCACCGAGAAGGCCAGCAGGGAGAGCGGGAAACTGCCACTCGTAAGAAAGGAGGGGACGACCTCCAAATGATATTCGAAATGCTCCTGGCACAGCAAGCAGCGATTACCCGACTACAAAACCGTCAGAAAACATCAGGTGTGTTAGCACCAAATACAGCCCCCAAAATCCGACCGGTACCAGAAAGGTCAGGGAATGAAAGGCCGACAACTGATCCCACTGTCGTAAGAATGCTCGAAAACCTCACCAGGAGAATAAAGTCAAGGCTCCCAGAGAGAAAGCAAGAGCCACGGGAGGGAAGGTGTTGATACCCAATTTTTCCTCAAACTATTTTTTAATTTTATACATATATCTTCAAAATCAAGTTTTGTGATAATTGGTATTTTTCCATAATTTTCCCATGCTTTTATTAATTTATTTCTAATTTATCCAGTGCTTTTATATCCAATAATTAATCATAAATTGTATTACAAATAGTTTCAAAGCATGTCTTGGTTTGATATATCATTTTAGGTCCTATTAAGGCCAAACTATTTCACAAATTAGCCAAATTGGCATTATTTGGCCATAATTGCAATGACTTTGCAATTATGGCCTAATTATACATTTTATGCTATTTTAATCTAATAATCAATCATTTTATATTTTATTGCTAGTTAATCACCTTAATTTCACCTATTTAGCCTTAATTTCATTTTGTATAATTATTGGCTATTTTTATTAATTATTTATCTATTTTTTAAACGGGTATTTAACAAGTAACCACTTTTAATTCAATTTTACTCAATTCTACCCGGACCCCCAACCCAATTAAATCGACCAAACAACCCAAGCCCAATTCCCAAATTACCCGACCCAATCCCTCATTCAATCTGAGCCGTTGATTATTTCAAATCAACGGCCCAGATCAACCCTTACCTAAATTAATCCTAAACGACTGCCCCCATTCTCATTTCCCCCGTTCCATTTCTCTCACATTCTCTCTGGTTCTCTCTAGAACCTTCCACCTTCCCCCTTCCGATGAACTCTGTCTCACCATCTCCTCGCCTATGTCTCACCCCACGCCGGCTTGACACTACCTTGAGGTCTTCAAATGAACCTGGAGCGGTTCGACTTCCACCCATGGCCTTTCATGCCGTTTTTTGGTCATCTCCGGCCGTTCGAGTAAGATCTATTACTTTTCGGCTAAGACCGTAATATTTTGGGGTTTTTCCTTATCCTTTCTGGGTTCTCTTTGAAACACTAACTCTTAAAACTCTCTGATTCTTTTAGTTATGTCATAGATCTGTGTATATTATGAGGTTTTTATATGTTTCCGAACGTTTCTTCATCTCAAAATTAGGGTTTCATAACCCCTTTTTCAAAATGATTTTTTCTTCTGCTTTTTAGTATCATTCTATGATTCCTACTATGTTTTAACAATTTATTTAAAGTTTTTCCTTTCGTTTGACCTATTATGATGAAAACCCTAGATTTCTTAGATTCTGAGTCTCTCTTTGACTGATATGTTCGTTTAATTTGTATGAACTCTTATTTTCTCGTGAAAGTCTCAAGGCTTATATGATTTTTACCCTATTTTGCTCATTAGGGTTTCCGATTTTGGTTTCTTCTGCTTATATCGTGTTCGTCCTGTTTAATCCCTCAAGTAGTTACTATTTTGATTTCTTGCTACCATAATCATTAGGGTTTTTGATTCTTTGATTCTCCCTATTATATCATGTTCGTTTGATAATTCCTTTAATCATTTGTTGTGTGCTAATATTGAATCCCTGATTCTACGTGATTTTTACTTGAGTCTCCGATTTTACTTACCTATTGTGTGTTTATTCCGTGTATCCATAGGGATTTGTAATAATCTTCCCCTAATCAGGACTACTCCTGTTTAAACCCTTAATTTCCTGTAATTGATATCTCTCACAGTTCTCTTGTGATGATTTTCCTAACTAATTTTCAACCTTTAAACAATTCACTTGCCTTATTTTGGTCGACTATGCTGTCATATGGATTCTTATGTTATTTCCTTAATTGAAATATTCTGAACCTAGTGTCAATTGCATGTCCCATACTTGTATTGTGCTAAATTATTTCCTTATATGTTATATGCAGTCACATATGGTATCTTTCCTTATTTGTTATTTGCATATTACCGTTTGAACTTAACCCCTTAAATTAAGGGATAGATATGCTGATTTTATACTGATTGATACACAGTCCCTTAATTATTGGTTAACTTTGATTCCTACCTTATTTGCTACTTGTTTTCAAACTATATATACATTACCTCTCATTAGCACAAACAGACGAACTCACTGGTTCAATAACTCTCTCTCTCACAACTAAAACTCTTTGTTCTCTCTTCTGTGCTACTTGTTATTACTCTAAGTTAGTCGGCTGCAAGCCAAGGCTAACTATTATGCTCTCTTATTTCCTACTTTGTGTTATGGTCTTCACTTCCCTAGTATGTTCTAATTCAAATTCCAGTTCTCAAACCAATATGTTTCTGTTACTGCTTCAATTCATTATGTTTCTGATATGCTTCTATCTACTATTCTGTTATTCAACATGTAATTAGAATCTCCACTTCATCTAGTAGGTTAAGCTATGCTTTGTGAACTTAAAACCTGTTTCCATGTGAATCTCTATGTCTATGTTTGCGCAGGGTATACTCTACTATCTTAAGTTGTTTGATACTGTTATGTTTAGTCTAATCTTACACCATGTTGTATCCCAAGCCCCTGAAGCCATTAGGAACTTCTGATTGTATACCTATGCATACCTTTGCCCACTACATGCTTGCCTTCACATGCTCTATACTTGTCCCTCAATTCCCATTACCCCTGCTTGAGGCTGTGAAACACTATTTGGGCATTGAGGACATGGAGATCTGGGCCTATACTGCAGGCTCCCTATAGATAACTTCTTATTTTCTCCTTTTTAGTTATGTAATTCATACTCAATGGTCTGTAATAATTTGTAAACAACTCCGGGGTTGGATAGTAAAAAGGGAGGGTAATATGTATGATGTAGCATAGTCAAGGGTAGAAACCATGCTTCCTAGGTTTACTTTCTTCTGTGCGCAATAGACTCCATGTTTAGGCATAACACACAAAGCATGTCATGCATTAGATACCATGTCCCCGAGGACTCATATATACTATTTCCTTCAGCATCTCATCATTACTACTATCACTTAGAAATCCTGTCTCTAAGGTAAGTAATAACGTAAAATAAATTGTCACTGTGTGGTTCTGCCTATTCTGAAACTCGTTTAGGAATCATGTCCTAGGATAAATATGTTAACATAAGCGGCAATCATGTCTCATCATGCTATAACCATACCACGCACTTAGAAATCTTGTTTTAGGGTAAACAACATTAAAACAAACTTTCACTCTTGCATATTCTGAAATTGTGCATAATTTGGTGTGCATTTAGAAATCCTGTTTTAAGTTATTCTGCATTAGATATCATGTTCTACGATCACACTCGTCTAATTATGCTTAGTCTAATTACTGAGTACGAAACAGTTCACTTCGCTCTAACAACTGGTAATAAAATCATGTATACGCAACACTTAGAATTGCATGCTCTTAAGTATAACAACCTTAAAAATTTTAACACCTCTGATGAATGTCATATATGATCCTACTCCTAGGCAAGCCTTAGGTAAGAAACTTTAAAAAAATAAAACTGGAACTGCCCTCTTGTGATTACTGTGCTTAAAATCAGTAGGCAAACTGATTAGGACTTCCTCTTTGAGTTATGCAATAAAACTTTTTTTTCAATTGTTATCACTTAGCTACCATGTTTTAGGATCTGAATTTAAACCAAGACCTTAATTGTGTTTGAGTCATGTTGATTCTGTGCATTATTTGTGGAGGTGTTTGAGCCCCTTTCATGTTTATGTGTTATCCCCCTATTTGCAGTCCTATTTGTTTTCTATGTGGAGGATCCAGTATCAACATCTGTCTGTTGATAACGCTCAAGAAATTGGGCAAAGGTTTGCATGAGATAAAGGATGGAGAAATAAATGTGAAAGCTTTTGATGGCTCTCAAAGGTCCACTATTAGCGAGATTAGCATGTGCTTGCAGATGGGGCCAACTTGGTTAGAGGTTGACTTCCAAGTAATATATGTACCAGCATCCTACAACTTGCTATTAGGACGGCCATGTATACATGCTTCTAGGGTCGTAGCATCAACGCTTCATCAGGCGGTGAAGTTTGAATGGAACCACCAAGAAGTGATCATTCATGGCGATGGAAGCAATCCTATTTACAATCGCTAGGCTATCCCGGTGATCGAAGGTAGAAGGAAGGTGGGTGGAGAAACTTACCACCATATTGATCGAGTCAATACTATAGATAAAGACAAATGGTGGGATAGCAAATTCGAGAGTATACTGAGCTTGAGTGGGTACGAGCCTGGTAAAGGGCTCGGCAGGAACCTCCAAGCAATCTCCAAACCTATAAAGATCAAAAAACATGGCATCACTTTCGGTCTGGGGTACGAGTACACCTGGGAAGAATTCAATAGTTGGTCGCCACCATGGAGCGGTCCTTATTACCCACTGGAGCATCCGATACCGCACCTAGAGCAGACGTTTCACCAGGCTGGCATTATTCATAGGACAGATGAAGAAGAAGCACTTGCCGCATTGAGGAACTTATTCCTAGAGGACAATGACATGGATTGTTGTGTTATTATCAGGGAGGAGGGGGAGGAAAGTCCTTCCATTCAAGCCGTAAATAGAGGGGTGTATCTCAAGAATTGGACCGTCAGAACAGCCAGAGCCCGACGAGCCTCGGGGTAGCAAGGCTAAAACAAGCATTGTCCATTGTTTTACTAATTGATTTTTCTTTTCGCATTTTTCAATTCCTGCAATAAGAGCTTCAATGTTCAAAACAATCATTCCTTTTGTCAAAAGCATTTTTTTTTACGAATCAATATTTATTATTGTTGTTTTCTCTCACTACTTTATCTATACAACATTACTATTACTTGTCTTGATGAACCAACGACTGTGACATGCAATGAGACAACGCAACAAGACATTGATTCAGATGAAGATGATATACCTGACGAGATCGTCAAAGAAGTCGAGAGTTTTGAGAACATACCTAAGTCCAACCTGGACGAGACTGAAACTGTCAACCTGGGAGATTCAGAAAATGTCAAAGAGACTCGAATCAGCATTCATTTGTCACCGTCATAGAAGAATGAATACACAAAATTCTTGAAAGAATATGAGGACATATTCGCCTGGTCATACGATGACATGACTGGCCTGAGTACATCAATTGTTGCTCACAAATTACCGACTAATCCAATGTGCCCACCGGTGAAACAAAAGCTCAGAAAGTTCAAGCCTGACATGAGCTTGAAAATCAAAGAAGAAATCACCAAGCAGATCAATGCCAAGGTTCTCAAGGTAGTCGAATACCCAACATGGTAGCTAACATTGTACCAGTACCAAAGAAAGATGGGAAGGTTAGAGTCTGTGTCGACTACCGGGATCTCAACCGGGCCAGTCCAAAAGATGACTTCCCCTTGCCTAACATACACATCCTGATTGATAATTGCGCCAAGCATGAGCTACAGTCATTCGTGGATTGTTTCGCTGGTTATCATCAGATCTGGTTGGATGAGGAAGATGCTGAGAAAACGGCTTTCATTACGCCGTGGGGAGTATACTGCTATAAGATGATGTCGTTCGTGCTGGGGCCACCTATATGAGGGCTATGACCACTATCTTCCATGATATGATACATAAGGAAATTGAGGTATATGTGGAAGATGTTATTATCAAATCCAAGAAATCCACTGATCACGTAGCAGACTTGAAGAAGTTTTTCAATAGGCTGCAGAAATACAATCTGAAGCTAAATCCCACAAAATGTGCATTCGGGGTTCCCGCCGGTAAGCTGCTCGGGTTCATTGTCAGTCGCCGAGGGATAGAACTGGATCCATCAAAGGTCAAATCCATTCAAGAGTTGTCACCACCAAGGAACAAGAAAGATGTGATGCGTTTCCTGGGACGTCTTAACTACATCAACCGGTTCATAGCACAGTCCATAGTTATATGTGAGCCGATCTTCAAGATGCTGAAGAAAGATGTCGCGACCAAATGGACCGATGATTTCCAAAAGGCCTTCGACAGGATTAAGGAATACATGTCGACACCACCAGTCCTAGTACCAGCTGAGCCAGGTAGACCTTTACTACTCTACCTTGTGGTGCTAGATGGAGCTTTCGGCTGCGTTCTCGGGCAGCACAACGAAACAGGAAGGAAAGAGCAGGCCATTTATTATCTCAGCAAGAAGTTCACTTCGTACAAAGCTCGGTATTCTCTATTGGAACGCACCTGCTATGCTCTGACTTGGGTAGCTCAGAAGCTGAGGCATTACTTCTGTGCTTACACAACATATCGTATATCGAGGATGGATCCCTTAAAATACATCTTTCAAAAGCCCATACCCACTGGCAAGCTGGCCAAGTGGCAAATCCTGCTGAGCGAGTTCGATATTACCTATGTGACCCAGAAAGCAGTCAAGGGTCAAGCACTGGAAGACCACCTCGCGAAAACCCTGTGGATGGAGAATACGAACCCCTGCAGACGTATTTTCCCGATGAAGAGGTATCATTCACTGGAGAAGATATTGCAGAGTCCTATAACGGTTGGAGAATGTTCTTCGATGGAGCGGCAAATTTCAAGGGAGTCGGCATCGGAGCCGTCCTAGTATCATAAATCGGTCAGCATTATCCAGTGTCTGCCAAACTCAGATTCCCCTGCACCAACAATATGGCGGAATACGAAGCTTGTATCTTGGGGCTAAACATGGCCATTGACATGAACGTCCAGGAGTTGTTAGTGATTGGTGACTCAGATTTGCTAGTACATCAGGTACAAGGAGAATGGGCTACCAAGAATTCCAAGATACTACCGTATCTGCACGACATGTAGGAATTAAGAAAGAGGTTCACAAAGATAAGATTTCGGCATGTCCCCAGAATCCAGAATGCGTTCGCCGATGCCTTGGCTACTCTGTCGTCTATGATACAGCATCAGGACAAGAATTTCATTGATCCTATTCCGATGAAGATCCATAACCAATCAGCTTACTGTGCCCGTGTCGAAGAAGAAACAGACAGAAATCCTTGGTTTCATGACATCAAGGAATACTTGGCGAAAGGAGAATACCCAGAGCTTGCAAATCCTACTCAGAAATGCACGCTTCGGAGATTGTCCAACAACTTCTTTCACAGCAGAGGAATCCTGTATAGGAGGACTCCTGATTTGGGACTATGAAGATGTGTCGATGCAAAGGAAGCATCCAAGCTACTAGAGGAAATTCATGTTGGGACATGCGGTCCACATATGAATGGTTTTGTTTTAGCAAAGAAGATACTTCGGGCTGGTTACTTCTGGATGACTATGGAAACGGACTGCATCCAGTATGTCCGAAAATGCCACTGCTGTCAGATACATGCAGACATGATAAAGGTACCTCCAAACAAGCTTAATGCCACAAGCTCACTGTGGTCGTTCGCCGCTTGGGGAATGGACGTTATTGGACCAATCGAGCCTGCCGCATCCAACGGACACAGGTTCATCCTAGTAGCCATCGACTATTTCACCAAATGGGTCGAAGCAGCATCCTACAAAGCAGTGACTAAGAAAGTCGTGACTGACTTTGTCCGCGACCGTGTTGTCTGCCGGTTCGGAATTCTGAAATAATCATTACCGACAATGGTTCCAATCTCAACAGTGACTTGATGAAAACAATGTGTGAGACTTTCAAAATCAAACACAAAAATTCCACGGCCTACCGACCTTAGATGAATGGAGCTGTAGAAGCCGCCAATAAGAATATCAAGAAGATATTGAGGAAAATGATAGAGAAGCACAAGCAGTGGTACGAGAAGTTATCATTTGCTTTACTGGGATATCGTACTACGATCCGCACATCAACCGGAGCAACCCCTTATATGTTGGTTTATGGCACAGAAGTTGTTATTCCCGCCGAGGTAGAGATTCCTTCCCGAAGGATCATACAAGAAGTTGAGCTCAGCGATGCAGAATGGTTAAAGAACCGTTATGAGCAGCTGGCCCTCATAGACGGAAAAAAAATGAATGCAGTCTGTCATGGTCAACTTTATCAGAATAGAATGTCCAGAGCCTTCTACAAAAGAGTCAAGCCAAGACAGTTCACACCGGGGCAGCTGGTGTTAAAGAAAATCTTTCCACATCAAGATGAAGCCAAAGGGAAATTCTCTCCCAACTGACAAGGTCTGTATATGGTTCACCGAGTGTTAACAGGAGGAGCTCTTATACTTGCAAAAATGGACGGAGAAGTCTGGCCGAAGCCAATCAACTCAGATGCAGTCAAACGCTATTACGTGTAATCTTTTATGCTTTATCAATGATGTAAATTGAACTACGCCTGACCTGATTCCCGTTTAAGAGGGGATACGTAGGCAGCCCTATGGGTTCGGTCACAATTCAATAAAAATTTCCATTTTTCCCCGCAATTGGAAACTGGGGCAGAATTTTGAGGAGGACCCTCAAAATTCTGAAGCAAGTTTAGCCATCGCCGCACAAGCAGCCGCTAGAAATATCAACCCATCAAACTGGGGAAAAGTTTTGAGGAGGACCCTCAAAATTCCGTAGCAGGAGAGGTTGCAATGTCTTGAACCGTGTCACAGTCGTCGGTTCATCTAAACCTATTTTTAAATTATACATTTATGTCATACAACAACAACTACTACCCAGTAAAGTCCCACAAAGTGAGGTCTGGGGAGGGTAATGCGTACGCAGACCTTACCCCTACCCCGATGGGGCAGAGAGGCTGTTTCCAATCGACCCTCATCACAGGAAAATAAAAGTAGAAAAGCAAAGACACATCATTAGTAACTCCAGCAGAAATCGCAGAAATAATAGCCTAAGTATGAAAATCATATAATAAATGCCATGCAAGGGTATTATCCAGAAATTACCGTCCGGGAGCTCAATAAAATCCGCAAACCATCTATGGTACACCCTACCCAACCCCCCTCACCCCGGGGATGAAGAAAGAAAAGCTCCGGTACCCTCTATCCTACAAAATCATGCATACTTATTCTTGAAACAGCTATGTTTAGCAAATGCTACCCCGATGATATGAACAGGATCATCAGATCAAGAAAGAACGGATCGAGCAAAGCCAGGGGGAATACGAACTAACCTCCCCAGTTTACAGAACTCACGATTTTTCTTTGGACGCAGGCACAAATATTGCAATAGCCCCGAATCACACTATCCGCCCCAAGGACATGTACTATTCAAAGATACGACTCTCAAAATCGTCGCACATGCCGACATTTACTACCAGCACAAACAATGTTTCATAATCGCAACGCTCAAAGCAGTCACAAATATTGCAATCTATTACCAGCTAAGAATCCCTACTGCCATTTATCTGCATTCTTGCATAAGGCTACCTTTCTGCCTTCCGAGACTAAGCACTGTCTCCATCTACATTCATGCATAAGGCTACCATTCTTCCTTCCGAGACAAAGCATTGTCTCTATCTGCATCTGCATTTTGCATAAGGCTACCATTCTGCCTTCTGAGACTAAGCACTGTCTCCATTTGCATCTGCATTCTTGCATAAGCCTACCTTTCTGCCATCCGAGACTAAGCACTGTCTCCATCTGCATTTTTTCATAAGGCTACCTTTCTGCCCTCCAAGGCTAAGCTCTGCCTCCAATTTACTTTTCGAGACTAAGCGTTGTCTCAAGCATTATTTACTTCACTTTCCTTTTGGACTAAGCTCTGCCTTTTAAATTTGCAAGAATAAGCTCTGTCTTGTCAGCATCATACTACTGCATTCTCATGGGCTGAAATATCGCCAACTTATCCAAAGGCGTCATCGTTCGGAGGCACCATCTTCATGGCCCGAGAACACCATGCCATGGCCTGAGGATCTCGTTCAATTTTGCATATCATTATTCAAAGGCATCATGGTTCGGAGGCACCATCCTCATGGCCCGAGAACATCATTTCATGGCCTGCGAATCCTGCATCAAGAAACTCATGGCCCAGGACATCATGGTCTGAGGACGTCATCCCTAACCGTCCGAAGACAGCATTCATAGTCCGACAGGAACTTGCATCATATTTAAATTACGCACAATATATGCTTGTACTATCTATTTGCAGGTAATCTGGCAAGCAACGGCCGTCCTAGCAGGAGCGGTCTCGCTCCAGTTCTCCTAACCATTCCGTAAATCGTTTATTCGCCCAACCCTATATGTTGTGTCCTTTCTTATAAAATTGCATCGGTATATCTCGCCGATGCCTCCTGACCTACATACGGCCTGATTCCTGTAAAACTAGGGATATGTAGGCAACTCAGAAACCAGGGTGCGGCCTAAATCTCTTCAAACCATTTCGCTCGGTCAAAAATTGGCCATCATATCTTTACCCGAAAACTCTTTCATCCTTCCCGGGTAAAGAGGGGCAGCTGTTGATACCCAATTTTTCCTCAAACTATTTTTTATGTTTATACATATATCTTCAAAATCATGTTTTGTGATAATTGGTATTTTTCCATAATTTTCCCATGCTTTTATTAATTTATTTCTAATTTATCCAATACTTTTATATCCAATAATTAATCATAAATTGCATTAAAAATAATTTCAAAGTATGTCTTGGTTTAATATATCATTTTAGGTCCTATTAAGGCCAAACTATTTCACAAATTAGCCAAATTGGTACTATTTGGCCATAATTGCAATGACTTTGCAATCATAGCCTAATTATACATTTTATGCTATTTTAATCCAATAATCAGTCATTTTATATTTTAATGCTAGTTAATCACCTTAATTTCACATATTTAGACTGAATTTCATTTTGTATAATTATTGGCTATTTTTATTAATTATTTATCTATTTTTTAAACGGGTATTTAACAAGTAGCCACTTTTAATTCATTTTATTCAATTCTACACGGACCCCCAACACAATTAACTAGCCCAAACAACCCAAGCCCAATTCCCAAATTACCCGACCCATTCAATCTGAGTCATTCATTATTTCAACGGCCCAGATCAACCCTTACCTAAATTAATCCTAAACGACTATCCCCCTCCCCCCATTCTCATTTCCTCCGTTCTATTTCTCCTACATTCTCTATGGTTCTCTCTAGGTTCTCTCTAGAACCTTCCACCATCCCCCTTCCGATGAACTCTATCCATCTTTTTCGGCCACATCCTTCGCCGGAAACCATGACCTCTCACCATCTCCTCGCCTATGTCTCACCCCACGCCGGCTTGACACTACCTTGAGGTCTTCAAGTGAACCTGCAGCGGTTCGACTTCAACTCATGGCCTTTCATGCTATTTTCCAGCCGTTCGAGTAAGATCTATTACTTTTCGGCTAAGACCGGTAATATTTTGGGGTTTTTCCTTATCCTTTCTACGTTCTCTTTGAAACTCTAAATCTTAAAAATCTCCGATTCTTTTAGATATGTCATAGATCTGTGTATATTATGAGGTTTTTATATGTTTCCTTCAAAAAACTTTATTGTTTCCAAACGTTTCTTCATCTCAAAATTAGGGTTCATAACCCTTTTTTCAAAACGATTTTTCTTCTGCTTTTTAGTATCATTCTATGATTCCTACTATGTTTTAACGATTTATTTAAAGTTTTTCCTTTTGTTTGACATATTATGATGAAAACCCTAGGTTTCTTAGATTTTGAGTCTCTCTTTAACTGATATGTTCGTTTAATCTGTATGAACTCTTATTTTCTCGTGAAAGTCTCAAGGGTTTCTATGATTTTTACCCTATTTTGCTCATTAGGGTTTCCGATTTTGGTTTCTTCTGCTTATATCGTGTTCGTCCTGTTTAATCCCTCTAGTTGTTACTATTTTGATTTCTTGCTACCATAATCGTTAGGGTTTCTGATTCTTTGATTCTCCCTATTATATCATGTTCGTTTGATAATTCCTTTAATCATTTGTTGTGTGCTAATATTGAATCCCTGATTCTATGTGATTTTTACTTGAGTCTCTTATTTTATTACCTATTGTGTGTTTATTCCGTGTATCCATAGGTATTTGTAATAATCTTCCCCCTAATTAGGACTACTCCTGTTTAAACCCCTAATTTCCTGTAATTGATATCTCTCATGGTTCTCTTGTGATGATTTCCTTAACTGATTTTCAACCTTTAAACTATTCCCTTGCCTTATTTTGGTCGACTATGTTGTCACATGGATTCTTATGTTATTTCCTTAATTGAAATATTCTGAACCTAGTCTCAATTGCATGTCCCATACTTGTACTGTGCTAAATTATTTCCTTATATGTTATATGCAGTCACATATGGTATCTTTCCTTATTTGTTGTCTGCATGTTACAGCTTGAACGTAACTCGTTCAATTAAGGGATAGATATGTTGATTTTGTATTGATTGATACACAGTCCCTTAATTATTAGTTAACTTTGATTCCTACCTTATTTGCTACCTATTTTCAAACTATATATACATTACCTCTCATTAGCACAAACAGACGAACTCACTGGTTCAATAACTCTCTCTCTCACAACTAAAACTCTTTGTTCTCTCTTATGTGCTACTTGCTATTACTCTAAGTTAGTCGGCTGCAAGCCAAGGCTAACTATTATGCTCTCTTATTTCCTACTTTGTGTTATGGTCTTCACTTCCCTAGTATGTTCTAATTCAAATTCCAATTCTCAAACCAATATGTTTCTGTTACTGCTTCAATTCATTATGTTTCTGATATGCTTCTATCTACTATTCTTTTGTTCAACATGTAATTAGAATCTCCACTTCATCTAGTAGGTTAAGCTATGCTTTGTGAACTTAAAACCTGTTTCCATGTGAATCTCTATGTCTATGTTTGCGCAGGGTATACTCTACTATCTTAAGTTGTTTGATACTGTTATGTTTAGTCTAATCTTACACCATGTTGTATCCCAAGCCCCTGAAGCCATTAGGAACTTCTGATTGTATACCTATGCATACCTTTGCCCACTACATGCTTGCCTTCACATGCTCTATACTTGTCCCTCAATTCCCATTACCCCTGCTTGTGGTTGTTGGATTGTTCTTGGTTCTTTGTGTGATGCTGAACTTGTTTTGGTCCTGAGATTGGTGTTTCTTCTCTTTCAATTGTTTCATTGGTTAAACTTATCTGTTATATTCAAGTCTCTTTTCAAAACTACTTTCCTACTCAACCTATCTTTCAAAACTATGTCAAGCAATCTCACTCTACTCTTAGACCTTTTAAGTTATGCCCCCTTTGTGTGAGCATTGCTTTGGGACCCCTGAGCTCCCTCTGAACTTTGACATACAAAGGTTGGCCTTTCCGCACTGCACTTACTCTACTGTGGCTATGAAGTCTGGGTGTGAGCACGGCCCGGGATACCTTGAGGTCCTTAGGGAACTTTGACGCACCCAGATCATGAGAGAGGCTGTGAAACACTATTTGGGCATTGAGGACATGGAGATCTGGGCCTATATTGCAGGCTCCCTATAGATAACTTCTTATTTTCTCCTTTTTAGTTATGTAATTCATACTCAATGGTCTGTAATAATTTGTAAACAACTCTGGGGTTAGATAGTGAAAAGGGAGGGTAATATGTATGTTGTAGCATAGTCAAGGGTAGAAACCATACTTCCTAGGTTTACTTTCTTCTGTGCGCAATAGACTCCATATTTAGGCATAACACACAAAGCATGACATGCATTAGATACCATGTCCCCTAGAACTCATATATACTATTTCCTTCAGCATCTCATCATTACTACTATCACTTAGAAATACTGTCTCTAAGGTAAGTAATAACGTAAACTGTCACTATGTGGTTCTGCCTATTCTGAAACTCGTTTAGGAATCCTTTCCTAGGATACATATGTTAACATAAGCGGCAATCATGTCTCATCATGCTATAACCATACCACGCACTCAGAAATCCTGTTTTAGGGTAAACAACATTAAAACAAACTTTCACTCCTGCCTATTATGAAATTGTGCATAATTTGGTGTGCATTTACAAATCCTGTTTTAAGTTATTCTGCATGTTTCTGCATTAGATATCATTTTCTAGGATCACACTCGCCTAATTATGCTTAGTCTAATTACTGAGTACGAAACAGTTCACTTCGCTCTAACAACTGGTAATAAAATCTCGTATACGCAACACTTAGAACTGCATGCTCTTAAGTATAACAACCTTAAAATTGTTAACACCTCTAATGACTGTCATATATGATCCTACGCCTAGGCAAGCCTTAGCTGAGCAACTTTAAAAAAATAAAACTGGAACTGTCCTCATGTGATTATTTTCTAACTATCAGCATGCTTAAAATCAGTAAGCAAACTGATTAGGACTTCCTCTCTGAGTTATGCAATAAAATTGTTTTTTCTATTGTTATCACTTAGCTACCATGTTTTAGGATCTGAATTTAAACCAAGACCTTACTGTGTTTAAGTCATGTTGATTTTGTGCATTATTTGTGGAGGTGTTTGAGCCTCTTTCTTGTTTATGTGTTACCCCCCGATCTGCAGTCCTATTTGTTTTCTATATGTCGCCTTAGAATTTTACCTTTAGAAACCTGAGGGTCTGCCTAGAACCTCCTTTATAGGATAGAAGTCCTAAATTCCTTCGGAACTAATAGGAAGGGATGGGAAACAGCATGAAATAGAGGTCGTGACCAACACTCGCTTTGATTACCTTCACGGGGTGGGAAAGGGTAGATATGGATATGATGACCGGTGCGCTAATACCACGTATTTCCCCTCTTTGAGGAGTGCCATACCGGGTATTGCATTGATGTGATCCATATTACAAACAAACCTAGGATACCCCTTACTCCCATAAACATGTTTAGACCATAATTCTTTTCAAAACTATTAGTTACTAAACATTCTCAACTACTAACAACATGTGTGTGCTTAGGCTATGAACATTTCAAACCCCCTACTATTTGGAAATTAATTGTTTACTTGCTAGTTACACAAATTCACAAATGCTATTTGGCCGGGAACCACACTTGTGGATCCTGAGGGTGCCTAATACCTTCCCCTTAGGATAATTTCAAGCCCTTACCCTGTCTCTGGTTATCAAATTTAGTTGTAAATGAAACCCATTAGGTTCCCTAACAAACCTTAAAATCGTTAGGTGGAGACTCTTCAGAAATGTGCAAACCCCTTTCCCAAAAGGAACGAGTTATCCCAACCAATGTCAAAAACCCTTTTAACCGGCCCCGAAGGGAGTGCTCGGGAAAAAAAAGGGCGCGACAAAAGGTATCGACCCTACGTCGAGAATCGAAGGAGCGTCATGAGGAGCAACGCACCCCAAGCCAATCCAAAAATATACCGAAGCAGGGTGGCAGACAAAGATAGGCACGGTAGGCGCACGATGCCAGCAAGGGTATCCCAATCGACCCAATACAACTTTGGGGACGACGTTTCGGACATTGTATCAGCCATGAGTAAAATCAAAGACACCATATGGCCAAAACTCGTACTATCAGACCTTTTGCAGAGGAATCCCAACCTGACGTGTGAGTTCAACGGTACTCACGGTCATCGAATCGAGGATTGCAGGCCCCTTCAGAAGGAAGCAATACGATTAGCTAGCAAAGGGTATCTGCAAGAGTTCGTCAACAGTCAAATCATAAATCTTCCCCAAGGAGGGGAAACATCTCGAAAAAGCGGAGCGAGAAGACCCCAGCACTCCATGTATATGATCGTTGGGGGAAACAACAACCCTCAGGGACCCGTGGTTAAACGGGCAAAACTTTCGGCTGTAGCGGCAAGAAAAATTCGTAGCCATGCACCCTGAGATATCCTTACATTCAGCGACAGGGATCCCGAGACCCCGCCTCACCCGCATAATGATGCGCTGGTAATTTCTTTCCTCTTGAATAGCGTTCAAATTCAACGCGTACTTGTGGATCCAGGTAGTTCGGCCGACGTAATCAGGTCGGAAGTAGTAGAACATCTCGAGATGCTCGGCCGAGTCATACCTACCTCGTTAACCGTCAATGGGTTCAATATGGCCGGCGAGACAACAAAAGGGGATATTACCCTCCCGGTTAACGTATCCGGTAAAATCCAAAATACCAAGTTTTGTGTCATCGAAGGGGACATGAGGTACAACACATTGCTTGGAAGGCCATACATACACAACATGAGGGAAGTGCCGCCAACTTTCCACCAAATGATGAAGTTTCCAATTAAAGGCGGTATAAAGACCGTATATGGAGAACGGAATGCGGCTAGATAGATGTTCGCTATCCACAACGACTCACAGGCGCCAATGCCCCCCGTCTCAAAGGAACCGGAGGGGGGAATGACCTCTGAGGATAACGAGGAAGATTTTCTCACCCCCCGCACCTTCGTCACCCCCGAAGAATCAGATGCAACTAAATCAACAGTCAAAGAGCTGGAGCAGGCAGTCCTGGTCGAACAATCTCCGGATCGAAAGGTATACCTGGGAACGGGGTTAACCTCTGAACTCAAGAAAAATTTCATTCAGTTCCTTACCAATAACATCGGCTGTTTCGCTTGGTCCCATTTAGACATGACAGGGATTCCACCCGAAATAACCACCCATCGGCTAAGCGTCGACCCCAGGTTCAGACCGGTGAAGAAAAAGAGGAGGCCTCAATCCGAGGTAAAACACGCATTCATCAAGGATGAGGTAACGAAACGCCTCAAAATAGGTTCTATTAGGGAAGTAAAATACCTCGATTGGTTGGCCAATGTGGTGGTAGTACCCAAGAAGGGGAATAAGTTAAGAATGTGTGTAGATTATAAGGACTTGAATAGGGCATGCCCTAAAGATTCATTCCCACTGCCCAACATCGATTGTCTGATCGATGCCACGGCCGGCCACGAGACCCTTACCTTTCTCGATGCCTACTCGGGGTACAATCAGATTCAAATGAACCCCGAGGACAGGAAAAAAACTTCATTCATCACGAAGTACGTACTGCTACAACGTCATACCCTTAGGGCTGAAAAATGCTAGAGCCACGTACCAACGGTTGGTTAATAAAAGGTTTGAGTGCCAAATAGGCAAGTCCATGGAAGTATATATTGACAATATGCTAGTTAAGTCCCTGCGCGCAGAGGACCATCTGACCAATTTGCAGGAAACATTCGATATCCTCATAAGCTATAACATGAAGCTCAATCCCGAGAAATGTGCCTTCGGGGTAGGATCGGGAAAATTTCTAGGCTTCATGGTGTCACACAGGGGGATCAATATCAATCCCAACAAAATCAAAGCCATCGAAGAGATCACGGTGGTTAACAATGTGAAAGTCGTATAGCAGCTGACTGGGTAGATAGCGGCCTTGAGACGATTCATATCGAGATCATCAGATAAGAGTCATCATTTCTTCTCCCTTCTCAAAAATAAAAATAGCTTCGAATGGACAGCCGAATGCCAAAATGCCTTGGAAGAATTAAAGCGGTATCTGTCGAGCCCACCTTTTCTCCATACCGTAAAGGAGGACGAAAAATTGTATCTATACTTGGCCGTATCGGAGGTAGCGGTAAGTCGTGTGCTGGTTCAGGAGGAACAAGGCACGCAATTCCCTATCTATTATGTGAGCCGGACCCAGGGCGATGCCGAAACCAGGTATCCTCTTCTGGAAAAATTATCCCTTGCGCTAATTAGCGCATCTCGAAAATTAAAACCTTATTTTCAATGCCATTGCATCTGCGTCTTAACGACGTACCCGCTTCGAAACATATTGCATAAACCCGAGTTGTCGGGCCGATTGGCCAAATGGGACATCAAACTCGTAGGGTACGATATCGAATATCAGCCCCGAACGGCTATCAAATCCAAGATTTTGGGGATTTCGTAGCCAACTTCACACCCGCCCTGGTTCCTGAAGTAGAAAAGGAACTACTATTGAAAACGGGCACATCTTCCGGGGTATGGATCCTGTTAACTGACGGTGCCTCCAACGTGAAAGGGTCCGGGATCAGCATAGTCCTAAAGCCGCCTACGGGTGGCATAATAGACAATCTATAAAAACTGCAAAATTGACTAACAATGAGGCTATGATTGCAGGTCTAGAATTGGCCAAAAGCCACGGAGCCGAATGCATCGAGGCCAAATATGACTCTCTCCTAGTTGTTAACCAGGTAAATGGAAGCTTTAAGGTCCGAGAAGACAGAATGCATAGGTACCTTGACAAGACTCTAGTCACGCTGCATCGCTTCAAGGAATGGACCTTAAACCATATACCTCGAGAGAAAAATAGTGAGGTTGATGCCCTCGCAAACCTGGGGTCATCCATGAAGAAGATGATATATTCCCCGGAGTCGTTGTTCAGTTAGCAAGATCGGTGATCGAAGAATCCACGCTGAAATCAACTCCACCAGCCTAGCATGGGATTCGAGAAACAAATACATCAGTTATTTAAAGGACGGGAAGCTGCCAGCGGACCCGAAAGAGTCAAGAACCTTGTGGACCAAGGCAGCCCGTTTCTCGCTCGACGAAAACAACACTCTCTATAGGAGAACCTTCGACTAGCCCCTGGCGGTATGCTTGGGGCTGGGTGACACAGATTACGTGCTTCGGGAAATCCATAAGGGTGCCTGCGGGAACCACTCAGGCACCAAATCCTTAGTCCGAAAGGTGATCAGAGCAGGTTATTACTGGGACAGTATGGAAAAAACACTAGGGAGTTCGTCCGAAAATGCAACAAATGTCAAAGGTTCGCGCCCATGATCCACTAGCCTGACGAACAACTGCATTCGGTCTTGTCACCATGGCCGTTCATGAAATGGGGGATGGACATCGTCGGACCACTACCAACGGCACCAGGTAAAGCCAGATTTATTCTGTTTATGACTGACTATTTCTCGAAATGGGTGGAAGCGCAAGTCTTCGAGAAGATAAGAGAAAAAGAAGTCACTAACTTTATATGGGACCATATCCTATGCCGATTCGGGATCCCCTCCGAGATAACTACCATATCCTATGCCGATTTGGGATCCCCTCCGAGATAACTTGCGATAACGGAAAGCAGTTCATAGGGGTCAAAGTAACGAAGTTCCTCGAGGACCATAAAATCAAGAGGATCCTATCGACGCCCTACCACCTATGCGCCAACGGCCAGGCTGAATCCACAAACAAAACCATCAATCAAAACTTGAAGAAGAAGTTAGAAAGCGCAAAAGGCAGATTGAGGGAAATGCTGCCCGAAGTCCTGTGGGCATATTGAACCACTCCTAATTCAAGCACGGGGGAGACGTCGTTCTCTCTGGTGTATGGGTCCTAAGCTTTAATACCGATTGAAGTGGGGGAACCGAGTGCCAAGTTCCGGCATGCTATGGAGGATTCAATTAATGAGGTCATGACTGCAGCCCTTGAACTACTTGATGAGAAACGAGAGGCTTCGCTGGTCTGGATGGCCGCGCAGAAACAAAGGATAGAGAGATACTATAACAGGAGAGCAAACCTCTGGCACTTTGGAGTCGGGGACTTAGTCCTAAGGAAAGTCACTTTGAACACTCGAAACCCTAATGAGGGGAAGCTAGGCCCAAGCTGGGAAGGGTCGTACCGTGTGCTCGGAGTAATTGGCAAAGGATCCTACAAGCTCGGTACTATGGAAGGCGAGAAACTCCCGAGCAATTAGAATATATCCATTCTCAAATGCTACTACTATTGAGTTAATTTCATGACCCCGTTTCTTTTCATTTGCCCAAAAGCTAATTTCCTGCAGATATCCGACGGAAGACACCGGAACATCCGCCAACTTCAAAGGGCCCCTGGATCGACAAACGTGTTGCACTCTTTTCCTTCGATAGGGTTTTACCCCCGAAAAAGGGTTTTTACCGACAAGGTTTTTAACGAGGCAACATATATGCGTTCGCCAAGAAGAACTTAAACAAGCATTCAAGGCTTCTATCAAAGCAACCTCAAATGCTAGAGGACATTGCCCCGGGAGGTCGCCCCCGCAAAACAAGTCAAAGTAAACCGAAGAGGGTCCCAGCAAGAAATGATGTATCGGGCCAAACGGTCAAATGAACCGGGCCCGCATAGAAGGATCGAGCCCTCGACGGCAAAAACATGTATGCTTGTATCAAATAATCAAAGGAGTACTTTATCATCAAAACACTTTGCATACTCTGGAAACGGCTATCATTAACATTCAAATTATCAAGACCCGAGGCCGTAAGATCCCCAGCGGGTAACCTCGAATGTGTTCAAAGCTATAAGTCCTACGGGCATGACCAAGATCACAATACCCCAAGTGGGTGTGTCTAAATAACAAGTCACAGTCCCGACTTCAAAGCCAAGGCTATATATTCGAACTTATAAGACCCCTAAAAAGGCAAACCCTCGAATATGGATGTCGGGGATACGATACTCAGGACTAAAGGCTTCGGCTAGATACAAAATGACTCCAGTCGGTAGGCTACAGCCAAACTTACGCAACTAGGGGACGCCCGACTATTGCGGTGAAATCAAATCCTTCGAAGTTATTTCGAAAATAATCGATTAAATCATGCTACCCTCGGCCCAAATGAAAGAGCTTCAATCATTTTCATGGCGGTTTTTAAAAATGAAAGGGCTTTGAAGCAAGTTCACCCATAGGGCAAAACCTTACGAGGTGCTCACCTATCGTCGCATAACGACTCATAATCGAGGTTCTTACCAAACCGTCGAAGAGTCAGACGAACGCAAAATACCTAGGGCATTAACGGGGGGAAACGTAACCATACTAAAGTCACGTAAGAGCCTTGAAGCCAGCGCAAGAGGCATACGGGCTAATTCAAAACCTAACAGGTCGATGAGACCGAGTTGTAACCCGGCTCGAGGACTGAGCCCGAAATGGTTAACTAAAGTCGCGTAAGAGCCTTGAAGCCAGCGTAAGAGGCCTACGGGCTAATTAAAAACCTAAAAGGTCGATGAGCCCGAGTTGTAATCCGGATCGGGGATTGAGCCCGAAATGGTTAACTAAAGTTGCGTAAGAGCCTTGAACCCAGCGCAGGAGGCCTACGGGCTAATTCAAAACCTAAAAGGTCGATGAGCCCGAGCTGTAACCCGGCTCGGGGACTGAGTCCGAAATGGTTAAGTAAAGTCGCGTAAGAGCCTTGAAGCCAACACAAGAGGCCTACAGACTCATTCAAAACCTAAAAGGTCGATGAGCCCGAGCTGTAACCCGGCTCGAGGACTGAGCCCGAAATGATTAACTAAAGTCGTGTAAGAGCCTTGAAGCCAGCGCAAGAGGCCTATGGGCTAATTTGAAACTCGAAGGGTCAATAATCTCGAGCCGTAGCTCAGCTCGAAGACTGATCCCTAGATGATTAACTTAAAACATCTAAGGGCAGGCACGCATAAGCCTCCGGGCTAACCTCAAAAGGCCTATATGCCATTTAAAAGGTCACATTAACCCCATGATTAAAGACACCCAAGGGCCAACACATAAGGATCTTGGGAGCCAGCACGAAAATCTTCAATGGCCGACTTCGATACCCAAAGGCCAAAAAAATACTCTCGCGGAAGAGGCAATAGATGTGAAAACAATCTATACTCAAGCCCAACATCTGCCCTAATTTAAAACAAGTTCCTCATTCAAAGAGAATGTGCAAACCTTAGGGCTATCCGCACCCCCGAAGTTTGGGCGGACGCCCGATTATAAAGCCCAAAGGCTATCCGGGCCTGAGCAGGTCCTCATTCAAAGATTATTTATAAGCCTCCGGGCCATCTCTATTTTTCGAGCTCAGGCAAACGCCCGCTCGACCCTTTATGACCAAAGGCTTCCCGAATTCGAGTGAATATTTACTCAGAGACCGTCCTCGGAATTCCCCGGGCTGCCCAAGTTAGGGAAAGTTCTCACTCGAGGGTTATCGATGGGCCATTGTTGCTACAAAGAAGACGAGGCTCAATTCTCACCCAACCAAAGGCGATCCTAGCTCGGGCAAAAGGCTCAAAGTTTTAAGGAGCATGGTATTGGTCATGTCGCAGGTCCGATATTCGGGCTAATCGTCGAAACCATACACGCATATTTTTATAAGTAGAAGATAGAATAAAATTCAGCACCAGATCAATGAAAAAATAAGGAAGCTCTTATATTAATAAGAGATATTTACAAAACCCACAGGGGATCTTTACACAACGACAAAGAAGCGTAAAACAAACAGCCAAAAGCCTAATATACGGGCAAAGGCATGTCCTCCAGGGACACATCCTCGAGAATCTCCTCATAAGGGACCTCATTTCAACCTTTTCGAACAGTGTCTTCGGGCCCCCCTTCCTTCGAAGCAGCAATGGACAGACAACATGTTCCTCCGCCTCCTAAAAGCTTCCACTTTTGGTGGGCTCGTCAGCACCACTATTGAGGAGCCACTTCTTGAGACATTGAACCGGTGTGGGATGCAAAAACTAGTGGATATTGCCTCCTCGCCTCATGAAAGGAAAGACGGATGAAGTGCCACACCCAATTGAAGTTAAGAGAGATGAGCAGTAGTATAGGTACTCCATACCTTTCGGCACGAAAGGCACTCGATGCCCTTCTCTCGTTTCCTCGGGCCGATAATAGCAGCAGCAACAACAACAATAACAACAATAACAACAACAACAACAACAACAACCCGATATAACCCCGCTCAGTGGGAGAGGTTTTTGAGAAGGAAGTCATGGCCAGGATCAATAGGCCGTCGCCGAGTAACCTTGTGGACATGGGTTTGCACCATAAAGACAGAAAAATGGAGATGGATGTGAGAGAGGAAAAAGATTGAAGGTTGTAGAAGTAAGGATGGATGAAGTTTGGGATCAGGCAACCCCCGTTTTATAGAAGGTCGGCAACCTTACTAACTACGCAATCAATACTTCTGGAGAAATCAACCGGTGGTGCAATCATCATCTTTTTGAAAAAATCAACCGGCGGCACAATGATCACCTTTTTGAAAAAATGAAACGGCAGTGCAATCAATGTTCCTAGGGAAATGATCTGGCGGGACGTTTCGAATCACCTGATAAGCTTGCGTCACGAATATGACATCATCATGAAGGGGCCCGGGGAAACTCACATCGAGGTCATTTCTTATTATTTCATTATAAGAAACGCGTGGACTATTTGGTAACGGCTGAAATTGGGAAGGCGAATTTTATGTTTATTATGATAGTTTGTTCGCATGGTATCCCACGTATGGCCCGGGGTCCGATCTCGAGCCTCCCTTTTACTTTCGACCCAAGACAATACGGGTCGAGGATCGACATAGGGACTACACGAAGACTGAGGCAGACAACTCTGTAACAAAGTACGATTCTGTACTTAGACATTAACTAGCCGAATCAATAAAAATCTTTGTAATAAATGTCAATGTACTATATTGGGATTCTCCCTCCTATATAAAGGGGACCCTTGTCTTTTTGTTAAGGACAATATTGAATACAAGGAACAAGAACATTCTCTGCTTCATTACTCAATCATTCTCTTCTCTATTTCTCTCTACTAGCTCATTTACTTACATTTATTGCCTTCTATTAATTGTTCTTCATTTATAGCACGTTATTGATCATAAATAGCATACTCCGTAGACTGTAAGTTTGTTATAGCTTCATCGACCATCCAACAATAGCCCCGAGCCTCGACCTTGAGGACCCCCGAGGCCGACATCGAACCTCCGATTTAAGGCATCACGGTTTGCTTATCTTCGTTTTCCTTAACTGCTTTTACTCTATCTATTCCAACTACACTTAGCACCAACTGCTTAACAACTAGCATTAAAATAGATCGCATATTTTTCGAACCACATAACTAAATATAATTGTCATTACCATTTTCAAGGTAAACAGGTTGCAACTTACTCCAAGGTGAGTATCTAACGGGGTCTAAAATCTAGGATAGACTTGTGAATTATGGTCTAAAATCTAGGATAAAATGGCTCAAGTCGGGTATCACTATCTCTAGTTTCTTCCCTTTAATTGGGGCTATCAATCTCTTCAGTTCACCCCAATTCCTTGTTATCATATTTACCTAGACTTGGGTCATCTATCTCAAGAATAACCCTAGTAAAAAAGGCATGAAATAGTGTTTGCAACCACTAATTCAGTGAATTAAGCATAAAATAGACTAAAAGTCACACACCCAATCGCAAATTCATCCTAAAATAGAAGACCCATTAGTTAGCCACACTAGGGTTGTGTCCCTAGATTGAGGGTCTAGCTACTCATTTTCATGGAAGAAATTAAGATAGAAGATGAAATTAAACCCATAGATGTTGATTACAAGGATAAAATCTAAGAATAATGGTAGAATCTAAGCTAAAATTACTCAAAACGGAAAAAGTACACTATCCACGAGCTCCCTAAAATGTCTGATGCCCTAAAAATGAGAAAAATTAGTATTTATACAAGGCTAAAAATACTGGACGAAATTTCCCCTATGGAGATTCCGCTCCCAGCGGAATTCTAAACGCCCCAGCGAAATGACTTCCGCGGCCGTGAAATAATGAGCGCGGACTGCGTTTCTGAAACAGCTGCCTCTCTAAACTTACATTCTGCTCCCAGTAGAAAACTGCATCGCTACAGCTGATCATGAAAGCGCCGCAGCAAAATTTCACCGCTGACCGCGCTATTGTGAAGAACCCATGTTGGTGACTTTCTGATCTTTGAATTCCGCTCCCAGCGGATTGTTGAATGATGCAGCAACGAGGATAACGCTGAAGCGGAATAATGGCGTGGACAGCGGCTCAGAATGGTTCCAAAACCCAACTCTCTGAAGTTTGGACCGGGGCAGCAAACTGAATTCCGCTACAGCGAAGTGGCTTCCGCTGCAGCGGAATAGTAGCGCTCTCAGCGCTTTTACTCGGTTCCTGGGATGTGCAAGTTTTTCTCCTATTTGAGTTATCTTTAGTCAATATCTTTAATTCAAATCAAATCCTGCAATTTAAACACCTCGCATTAAATTTCAGGAGTATCTTAATGTAATTTTGCCTCAAAACCTAAGAAAACGAGAGTAAATAATAGGTACAAATCCCTAGTTATCAACTCCCCCAAACTTAAGTCTTTGCTTGTCCTCAAGCAAACAAGATAACTCCCACCTCCGTAAGAAAAAGAAATAGTATTTAAGCTGTTCAAATGCGACTTCATCAAGCTTCAATTGGGACTAACAATTACCCTCAACACAAATGCATTATTGACAACATCATGCAATGACTTTCTTAGTTCACTAGGTCTAATGTGACACCAAATCTTCAAGAGTTCACTCAATTCATCAAAGATCTTCTCTCTTTCACCTAAATCATTGTGGGTCCCAGGCTCTTTCTCCTCAACTCTCCATGAGCTCATCTCACCATATAGAATGCTTTCTCAGAATTGGGGTTATCAAGAAGTGCGCTCTTCACTCTCAAAAGAATGCCACAAGTCCGGCTTTAAGTACCATAGGCTTGCCCCTCGTGTAAATCACCACTAATGTAAACTCACTCAACTTGAGATCCTATAGGGCTTTAACGGGATGTAATGAACGATTTTTGGATCAAATTTGGACATGATGAACTACGATAGAACATCTCTCCTTAAGCACTCCATTTTCACATTTTGGCTCATGCTTTCCTTGAATCTTTGAGTCATTTTCTCTTCCTTGGGGAACTTAGAGAGACTCATTGTCGCTCTTTGTTTTACTTGAAGCTCACATTTCTTCTTTTTTCATCATTCCAAGCCTTTACAACTTTGTTTTATTGAATCCTTCCAACCTTTACTTTTCTTTTTGACTTGTTTTGATTTTCAATTAGCCTTTCCTTTTACGACAATTCCTTTCATCACTATGAATTTCTTCGTCTCTCCCCCAAACTTATGATTTTGACTATTATTCATCATGAGTGCTCAAGGAAAGAATGGTTGCAAAGAGAGGGTCATTAGAGAATGGATGAAGGTTTGTAATGTGGTTTTTTGAACAAATAGGCTTAGGCTCAAAAGGGATTGACTAAGGATACTATCATGGTAGGCTATGGAAGTATTTAATTGAAACAAGGATTCAAGGAGAGCCTATAATCACTTCACAAGTCGAGCTAACTTAATATTTCACCTAGAAAAACACTTGGGGCAAGTTCTAGACTTCCAGGCACGGCACTCGGGATATGTAATTCAAACCTCACCTCTCAAACCTCAGGATCGTTAAAGAGCATAGATTCGAGGGCCCACAACAACCTCATTTTAAATTGAAGACTCACATATGGCTATAGACACCACCTAACGGCAATTTTAGTCAACTCAACACTCTAAGGGTCACAATTAGAACTAGACTCGTCTGTAACTGGTCTCTAACCATGAGGTCAAAGGTAAGTATGCTGGTTCCAAGTGAATCTTATTCGAGTCACATTTATTCAATACTACCAAAACAAAGGAAAACAAAAACAAAACGAAAAACAGACTCAATCCCTCAAGAAGGTCGTCACCCCGTCCGTCGTGGGGAAGAGACACCCGGTTCACACAATTCCACCTTTGGAAAGAACCATGGCCTTAAGAAAACCAAGGGCTTATTGATAACGAAAAAGTAAAGAAGAAGCTATAAATTCAAAAGGAAGCTACTAAACGAAATAAGAAGCTAAACTATAAATGGAAAACTAAAGAAGTTATAAAGTAAAAGTATGAAAAGTAGAAATGAATATGTACAATAGGGGATTAAGACGAATATACATCAAAAGGGGAATGAATATATACATAAGAAAGGAATCTGAATATATACATACCAAAAGTGAAACAACTAAAAGTACGGAAATGCGAATAAAGAAAAGAAAAATAGTATCAGAAGTTATTACAACCCAAAATATGTCAAATTGTCTGAATCACCAAATAGAGGCCACCCCATACAATAAGTATTAGCATTGTCCTCAATACTAAATGCACAAAAATATAGAAAAGGGAAAGGGGTGAGAGAGTAAAAGAGAACTCCCTATGATGCCTCAGTCTGCATGGGGTATGGGTCAGCTATAGAAGAAAGCACAGTGAAAGTGGCTGGAGCAGGGTCATGTGGCTGTGAGGAGGACTCTCCCGCTGGATCTCCATGTCATCAGTCTGCGGGATGACTCCTCTACGAACTGGAGCTGAGGTAAACTCATGCCCCTGAACCTGTGCAGCCTGAGGCATCATATGGAGTTCTCTTTTACCCTCTCACCCCTTTCCCTTTTCTATATTTTTGTGCATTTAGCGTTGAGGACAATGCTAATCCTTATTGGAGGGGGTGGACTCTATTTGGTTAACAAGCGAAGGCCACGTGGAAATCAAATGCAAAACAACAATGGCCAATGCGAGCAAGGAGCGAGTGGGTACAATCATGAGGATTCCTATGATGAGAAAAATGAAGATGTGATGTATGCCAACAATTTTCAAGGGCGAAGGAACAATTCTTCTAACCAAAATTGGAACAATCAAAGGCAAGGAAACTGGAACAACAATAACAAATCTAGCAATAGGGGGAACAACAATCAACAATGGGGAGGCAACAACAACAACTGGAACAGGAACAATAATAGCAATTGGGGTTGAAACGGTAATCGGGGGTCGGGTTTTCAAAGACCCCCGATGTACCAAAAACCCAACAATCCACCCCCGTATCAATCCCAAGGTCAGAGTTCATCATGGAGCACCTTCGAGAGGAGGCCAAAATGAAGGGAGCCGAAACTCTTGGTTGGAGACAACTTATGGAGTGTCTCACCTCGGAGAAGGACACACTTCGGGCCCAACTGGCATCACTCGAAAGCCAGCTCCAATTTGTGAGGCAAGAAAACTCCCCCGAGCTCGGAAGATTGAAAAGGTCGAGGCTAAGCTGGCCGTCGAGCTTTCTAATGCTAAGCATGAGGTAGAGGAGCTTGTGGCCTTTTACTGGGATGATGCCCAGGCTGCCAATCTTCGGGCATAGAAGATTCTACTGCAGCTGAAATTAGATTATCGTGCGTAGTTCACCATGCTAGGCAGCAATCTCGGAGAGAGGCTCTCGAGGAAGTACACGTCAGTGGATTCGACCTCTCGGCTGATATCGAAGATGCCAAAGTTTTGGAAGTCGAGGCTGCAGCCTTACTTTATGATGAAGAGGAATTAGCCAACGGGTCCGAGAGTAGAGAGGGTGATGATGAGGCTGTTGAAGAAGCGGCTCCCGAAGATGTGGTTCCCGAGGATGTGGCTCCCGGGATAGACTAGACCTTTGGGGTTTTTTCCTTTTTTTATCTTTTTGTGTAAGGACTTGATTGGCCGTTTGTATAGTATATTTGATATATAGTAGAAAGTTTCTCTTTGATGCCCTCATAAATTTTTCTTTCATGCCTTCGTATGTTTCTTTGTCTTCATTGAAAAAATTGAAAATTTTTATTGTTGTAGTTCAACTCGTAATCGAAATAAACCCTTAAACTTTTCATTTATAAGAGGGCAAGTCCCCGAGTTCGAAATTTGTTGTTATCTCAGGGGTGGCTCAATCGAGCTGATAGAAGTGTTATCTTTAATAACCAAGTTCGAATAAATCTTGAGTTTTAGGATAAAGTAAACCCTTAGGTTTTTATCAAATTATTGTTACGTTTTTTGAGCTCACCGCTATATACCCTTCAGGTGAATCTTCAAGTTGTAGTTGACATTTGTTTGAGCTCGGAATAGCTGAATCCTTGGGTTCGAATCGAGTGAGGTCTCGAACTCTAATTGTATTGGCCCTTAGGCTCTTTATATTGTCCCTTAGGCTCTTTAGTTTTTCCCTTAGGCTCTTTAGATTGTCCATTAGGCTTTCTATATTGGCCCTTAGGCTCTTTAGGTTGGGCCAATTCGGCCTCTAAAAATGGTTATTATTTTTTCCTTTTCGGCTAAAAGAATTTGTGAAAATTTCTTATGCCTTAGCATATATATTTTATACCTATTGGGTTTTTCGAGGATCCGATGATCAGAAACCTATTTTTCTTTTTCTGTCTTAACGTGTTTGTGTTAAGATAATGTGATACCCCTTGAGGTTTCTTCGAAGGCTGATATTATCGAAGCCTTTATTTGAGAGATGATTTTACCGAAGCCCTTTTTTTATTTGCTTTGACGAGGGTAGCCTTATTTAATCGGTTTTTCAAAGTATTTGAAGGCCTTTTGTTTATAGCAGAAGTCGGACGTCTCCGAGTCGCGTTATTTTGGTCATAGCCTTTAATATGGCCGTAAAATTCTTTATGGTCGTAGCCTTTAATGTGGCCGTAGCTTTCGGGTATATCTCTTGAACTTATTTTCCGATAACACTTCAAACTTGTTCAAAGTGTTAGTCCCCGAGTATGGTGTCCTTGGCTTATATATCGAGGGGTGCCTCTTTGAGATCTTATAATTTCGAACTTAGATAGCTCGAGAGTGCAGTCCCCGAGTGTTCGAGGTATGCTTTTACTTGTTCCTTGAGTCATTTTTCACAAGTGTTAGTTTTGCACAATATATCATAATCATAAGTACATGACTCGTATAGTAAAAATTTACTTCGAAACATGAGATGTTCGAAAAAAGAGAATGCTTCATTGCATAATTTATACATGCGTACATGTTTTGTTGTCGGGACTCGTCTAATCTATATGGACACGGTTCATGCGACAGTTTGTCCCATTACAAAATTTTCCTATCGAGACCCATTGATACTAGGTACAATTCTCGAATACATAACATCTGAAGGTGATGCCCCCCAAAATTCAAGGTTGATTGCAAAGAAGCCTTGAATATTGTTGAATTATCCTTAGGTAGCACATAATTTTTTCCTCGTTAAAAACCTTGCCGAAAAAACCCATTTGGGACAAAAACCGATATAAGGGAAAAAGAGTGCAACGCGTACTTTAAAACCTGAGGTCTTGATTTCTTGGATCGGATTCCTGTAATGTGTTAGTTTCGAATATTTAAGTAAATGAAAGAAAAGAGAAAGTCATACCTTAGCAATTGTACCTCTTGAGGAGTGATATGTTCCAGTTATTCGACAATGGCTCGATGTTCATTGTTCCGAGTTTGTAAGATCCTTTCCCGACTATGTCGAGGACTTGGTAGGGCCTTTCCAAGTTAGGGGTGAGTTTACCTTCATTAGGGTCTCGAGTGTTGATGGTGACTTTTCTTATGACTAAGTCCCCCGGCTTCGAAGTGTCGGAGGTTGGTTCTTCTGTTGTAGTACCTCTCGATTCGTTGCATTTGTGCAACCATTCGAACGAGTGCGGCCTCTCGCCTTTCGTCTAACAATTCGAGGCTGGTATTCATAGCCTCGTGATTCAATTCCTCTGTTGCATATCGAAACCTAGCATTGGGTTCTCCCACTTTCACTGGTATCAAGGCTTCGGAGCCATACACTAAGGAAAACACAGTTGCTCCTGTACTGGACTTCGACGTTGTCTGATAAGCCCATAGGACCTCGGGCAATTTTTCTCTCCACTTCCCTTTGGCTTTGTTTAGCCTTTTCTTCAAGTTTTGGATGATAGTCTTGTTTGTTGATTCGGCCTGTCCATTCCCACTAGGGTGATATGGTGTCAATATTATCCTCTTTATTTTGTGATCTTAGAGGAATTTAGTTACTTTGTTGTCGATGAACTGTTTGCCATTATCACATACTATTTTCGCAGGTATCCCGAATCGGCATACGATGTGATCCCATATAAAATCAATCACTTCTTTTTCCCTAACTTTTTTTAAGGCATGTGCTTCCACCCATTTAGAAAAATAGTCAGTCATAAATAATATGAACTTAGTTTTACCTGGGGCCGAAGGCAGAGGACCGACGATGTCCATTCCCCATTTCATGAATGGACATGGGGATAAGGTCGAGAGAAGTTGTTCGTCGGGCTGGTGGATCATCGGTGCAAACCTTTGACATTTATCGCATCTTCGAACGAACTCCTTAGATTCTTTTTCCATGCTATCCCAATAGTATCCTGCTCTGATGACCTTTCGAACTAGTGATTCGGTGCCAGAATGGTTTCCACAAGTGCCTTCGTGGATTTCTCGCAGAACATAGTCAGTATCTCCCGGTACCAAGCATACCGCCAATAGACCATTGAACATTCTCCTGTATAATGTTCCATCTTCGTCTAATGTGAATCGAGCGGCTTTAGTCCGTAAGGCCCTCGATTCTTTGGGATCCAATGGTAACTTCCCCTTCTTCAGATATTCGATGTATTTGTTTCTCGGTCACAGGTTAAGCTTGTAGAATTTATTTCAGCATGTCCTTCCTCAATTACAGATCTCAAAATTTCGATGAAATTCCCCGAGTTGATCTCATCTTCTTCGACCGATGACCCCAAATTTGTAAGTGCATCGGCCTCGATATTTTGTTCTTGAGGTATATGTTGTAAAGTCCACTCTATGAAGCGGTGCAAGGTTACCTGTAATTTGTCTAAGTACCTCTGCATCATGTCCTCTCGAACTTCGAAGGTTCCGTTTACCTGGTTAACTACCAGTAGGGATTCGCATTTAGCTTCGACGACTTCTCTCCCAAGCTTTTACCTAGATCGAGATCTGCAATCATAGCCTCATACTCGGCCTCGTTATTAGTCAATTTGGCAATTTTAATTGATTGTCTAATAATATTGCATGTGGGTGGTTTCAAAACAATGTTGAGCCCGGACCCTTTCACATTCGAGGCACCGTCCGTGGAGAGGGTCCATACCCCCGATGATCTACCCGATTTTAGTAGAAGTTCCTTTTCCACTTCGCATACAAGGGTTGGCATAAAGCCGGCCTCGAGTTCTGCCAAAATTTGAGACTTGATGGTCATTCGGAGTTGATATTCGATATCGTACTCATCACGTTCGATGGCCCATTTGGCCAACCAGCTCGATAGTTCGGGCTTGTGCAAAACATTTCGGAGTGGATAAGTGGTTATCACACATATGGGGTGGCACTGGAAATATGGCTTTAATTTTCTAGAGGTGCTTATTAATGCTAGTGCCAATTTATCCAAGTGTGGGTACCTGGTTTCAGCATCTCCTAAGATTCGACTTACGTAATAAATAGTAAACTGCGTACCTTGCTCTTCTCGAACTAGTACACCACTTACTGCTATCTCGGACACTGTCAAGTATAGGTACAGCTTCTCATCTGACTTCGGAGTGTGGAGCAAAGGTGGGCTCGATAAGTATCGTTTCAATTCCTCCAACGCTTGCTGACATTCCAGGGTCCATGCAAAATCATTTTTCTTTTTAAGTAAAGAAAAGAACATGTGGCTTCGATCTGATGACCTCGAAATGAATCGACCCAAGGCAGCTAACCGTCCGGTTAGCCTTTGTACGGCTTTCACACTAGCTATGATGGTGATATCTTTGATGGCCTTAATCTTATTGGGGTTAATTTCGATTCCCCAATTTGATACCATAAGCCGAGAAACTTGCTTGAGCCGACCCCGAAAGCGCATTTTTCGGGGTTAAGTTTCATGTTGTACTTCCTCAAAATTTCGAATGTTTCCTGCAAATGAGTCTAATGGTCCTCTGCCTGCAGGGACTTAACTAACATATTGTCAGTATAAACTTCCATTTATTTACCTATTTGTTCTTCGAACATTTTGTTAACTAGGCATTGGTATGTAGCTCCCGCATTTTTTATCCCGAAGGGCATTACATTGTAACAATAGGTTCCATACTTAGTGATAAAGGAAGTCTTTTTTTGGTCTTCTAGGTCCATCTGGATTTGATTGTACCCAGAATAGGCGTCGAGAAAGGTAAGGATATTGTGGTGGGCGTGGCATCGATCATGCGATCAATGTTAGGCAGAGGAAATTATTCATTTTCGTACATGTTTTGTTCAAGTCCTTATAGTCTACACACATTCTATGTTTGTTACACTTTTGGGGGACTACGACTACATTATCTAACCATTCGGGATATTTGACTTCCCGAATGGATCCTATTTTAAGAAGTTTGGTTACCTCCTCTTTTATGAAGGCGTGTTTTACCTCGGACTAAGGTCTTCTCTTTTGCTTTATTGGACTGAACTTGGGATCTAGGCTCAGCCGATGAGTTGTTATCTCTAGCGGGATTCTTGTCATGTCTAAATGGGACCATGCAAAGAAATCCATGTTATTAATAAGCAATTGAATGAGTTTTTTCCTGAGGTCGAGGGTCAACCCCGTTCCCATGTATACCTTTCGTTCCGGTAGATAATCGATCAGTATCACCTTTCCAGCTCCTCGACCATTGATTTGGTTGCATCTTATTCTTCAGGAACAACGAAAGTTCGAGGAGTGCGAAAATCCTCTTCTTCTTCGATTACCCATTTCTCCGATTAGGTCGAGGCTGGGGACGGTGATTGCTATTTGGCCGCTTGCTTATCTTTGTAGATCGATTTTTCTGAGGTCGAAGGTGCTGATATCGACGTCACCTCGTTGACTGCAAACATTTCCTTTGCAGCGTATTGTTCCCCATAATTTGTTTTCACACCATACACTGTTGGGAACTTCATCATTTGGTGAAGGGTCGATGGTACTACCCTCATGTTGTGGATTCAGGGCCTTCCGAACAGTGCATTATATATCATGTCGCCTTCGATGACATGAAATTTTGTGTCTTGGATGGTCCCGGCCACGTTCACTGGTAGGATTATCTCCCCCTTCGTTGTTCCACTAGCCATGTTGAAGCTGTTTAGGACTCGAGATGCAGGTACAATTTGGTCTAGAAAGATGAGATGCTCTACGACCCTCGATCTGATTATGTTCGCTGAGCTACCTGGATCCACGAGAACACGTTTAACTTGAATTTTATTTAACAAAATAGAAATTACCAGGGCGTCGTTGTGCTTCTTCGTCATTGAACGATAGAGTGCCTTTGGGAACATAGTCTCGAGTCCGTTTTTCTCTGGTGATCGACATCTTGGTGCATTTGAATACAGGCCCTTGCGGGATGTCGACCTCGCCGACGATCATGTGGATAACATGCTGAGGTTCTTCTTGTTCGTTCTTTCTATTGGTGTTTCTTTCCCTGAAGTGATTTTTGGATCGATCACTGAGGAATTCTCGAAGATGGCCTTCGTTGAACAATCGAGCTACCTCCTCCCTCAGCTATCTGCAGTCTTCAGTCTTATGGCCATGTGTGCCATGATACTTACACATTAGGTTTGGGTTTCTTTGAGAAGGTTCGGTTTGTATAGGTCTGGGACACCTAGTGTCTTTGATCCTTCCGATGGCCGATACAATCCCCGATGCATCGACACTGAAATTATACTCTGATAGCCAAGGTGCTTCTGTGGGATCTGCGTATTTGTCGAAGCCAGTTTTACTCATAAGTCCCCGAGAGCTCTTCCCTTGATCACCCCTTTGATCATTCCGGGCGGAATTGCGGCCCGGATGGTTATTCCTTCAAACTGAAACATACTACTGATACCGATCTTTATTCGGCCTTGCTCTATCAACATCTCTTTGATTTTTACAGGTCGACCAATTTGGATGTACCAAACTTGAGGGGGCTCCTAGTTGGTCGTCCTCGACCCTAATCTTCGATTGATATCGGTTGTGAACATCTGCCCAAGTCATAACCAGGTATTCTATTAAATTCTGCTTCAACTGGCGTGATGAGATCGAACTCTGCTCGTTTAATCCTTGGGTGAAAGCTTGAATGGCCCAATCATTAGTGAATGGTGGTAATTCCATACGCTCCATTTGGAATTGAGATACGAACTCCCTCAGCATCTCATTATCCCTCTACTTCACTTTGAAGAGATCCGATTTTCTTGTTGCAACCTTTATGGCCCCAGCATGTGCCTTAACAAGCAAATCCGCCAACTTGGCAAACGAATCGATAGAATTCGGCAGCAAGTTGTGATACCAAATTATAGCTCCCTTCGACAGGGTTTCTCCGAACTTCTTCAGCAACACTAACTCGATTTCGTCATCCTCCAAATCATTTCCTTTTATAGCGCACGTGTGAAAAGTAACGTGCTCATTTGGGTCTGAGGCCCTGTTATATTTAGGTAAATCGGGCACACGGAACTTCTTTGGAATGGGTTTCGAAGCCGCACTCGGAGGGAATGGTTTATGCACAAACCTTTTGGAGTTCATTCCCTTTATGATCGGCGGTGCCCCCAGTATCTGATCAACTCGAGAGTTATAAGTTTCCACCTTCTTGTCGTTGGCCTAGATTTTCTTTTCTCCCGATTCTATTCTCTTGGTAAGCTCCTCGAGCATCCTCATTATAGCAGGGTCAGTTGTCGAAGCATTATCACCCGATCTTTCAGGCACTGGCTCAGTACGGCGAGTAGCCTCTTGTTCGACCCTATTTAGTGTCCTGTGCTAATTTTGTAACTGAGAAATGGCATTTTGTTAGGCTTGCAGCATTTCAAATATTACCTAGAGAGTGACTCATTCGTCTCCTCTGCCCTGTGTACCTCGATCGCTAGTTCGACTCTCTCTGCGTACGCTTCCATCGGGGTCCGCGCCTAAATCCGTATTCAAAGCGACATGAGAACTGACATCGACCGGGTAGACGGGCGGTGCTCCTCCGAGGTCAGCCTGCGGCACCTCGATTCCTGGAGCGATAACATTCTCGTTCTATCCGTGGAGTCTGAGGCCGTTGTCACCATGTGTAGATGTGTTTTGTGAGTTTGACATAATTTAACCTGAAAACAAAAAATCTTGATAAGACACAAGTGTAAAATAGTGTGTTATAAGAGAATTAGCACTGAACACTCACTATTATCCTTAGATCCACGGTGGGCGCCAAATTGTTTACCTCGAAATACGAGTAACAATTAAACTTGTAATGTGGTTTTAAGGATACGTGATCTGATTCAATGTCAATTGATATATGACTAAATAGATAAATGAATTAAACGATTGGAATGGATCAAACCAGTGTCGCTTGCAAGTTATCGGCCTCGGTTTTGAATAGGCTCGAGATCAAGCGTTAAAAACAACAAGAACAATAAGAACAGTAGAGAATTATGAGCGAGCAAAAGAACAGAGTGATTTGTATTTCTCAGCAAAAGCGTATGTGATTCATATGATGGTTACAAATGAACAGGGTTCCTATAGTAGAGGAATCCTAAATAAGGTATAACTCTAATTTCCGAAATAAAATACACGATTGATATTGATAACTGTCAAGGGTTCTATCAATCCCGAGATTCCCGCCGAGATTTGCGATCGATTGCGTATTTCCCGTTATTCCGTTACTCGATGTAGATCTTGCCCGATCTCGATCCTTCAATCTCTGTGTTCTTCGAGCTCGAGCTTGCTTCGATACGGACTTAATATCAAGGCAGACCCTCGAGCCCATAAAATCGGGTGTGGTCAATGTTAACCGTATACACTAATCAATTTTAAAAAATGCTTCCAAATATATTTTTCTCACGAGTACTATTTGTTTCTCCCAAACGCACACGCAAGTATACGCGGTCGTACAAGTAATATAATGATAAATCGAGTGTCGAACCCACAGAGACTTGTGTAAACTACTCACTAATTCACTATAATTGTTATTCAATCAAGCCAAGATAAAAATCCAATAATGTAACTATGCTATATTACGATTCTAAGAAATACTAATTATCAAGTAACGAGTTGATTGTTGTGTATTCAATAGAGACAAATATTCCAGGGTTGTGATCGATTCACCATTTGTATTGTGTTCTTATTAACTCTCCCTTTTCATATAATTCACTCATGGTTGCTAATTAATCGATAATTGCTCTCATAGCCTTCTCCCGAAGCACTACTCGCCTATTCTCAATAGATTATCGCCTATATTCCTATGAAATTAATCTATCAGAACACATTAAGATTACGATATTTAATTAAGCACGGTGACTAGGTAGCGCTATATGAGGCGATATACATACAAATATATATACTTTAAGCTAACATCAACACCCCACACTTAGACTCTTGCTCGTCCTCGATCAATGGGAAAAACTACTACCCTTCAACACGTACAAAGTTCATTATCAAGGAGCAATTTACCTTTAAATCACACACTTTACCACTTGACCATGATCGACATCGACAATCAAGTATGAACATACAAAAATTCACATTCTTCCCCTTTTTAAACATGCCCAAGTATAATAATTTAATCAATCATACCAACAACCTATTTGCAACCACCAAACCTCAAAAGTCAACTTGTAACCACTAAGCCCTCTCAATTCACGCACTTACCCAACAAGAAAATTTACAACATTACCAATTGCTCATGAGATCATGTGCCCTCACCAACAACAAAAGAGTGTATATAGACTAGTCCATACATTCAAATATGCTTTGAATATAATTTAAGGACATCACACAATTGAATCAAAATTTCACTCACTCTCACAAAGAATTCATATGCATCTCGTGGTCGTACCATAAGCTTGACCGTAGTGTATATCTCTACTAATTTAAGTTAGCCAAATCTAGGATCAATTAGGACTTTTAAGGTTGTAATGTAGGCTAAGGGACGGGTAGGATATATTTAGGAATAGTGACTAACCCTCCTAAGCACTTTAATACACTACATTCACAATTCAACACTTATTCTTCTCAACCAATTCACTTGCCACAACCCATATTCAACATAGCCCTTTTTTTCAATAAGCACTTATATACTCCCACTAGCACAAATTAATAAAAATTGGAGGTGTGTATCTTTTTCTACATACTTTTACTATCATTTTATTTTATTTATTTTTCACATTTTTTTTCTTTTCCTACACACACTCCATACATGAAAGTTCATTGGCTAGTGGCTCTTGATTTCAACTTTAGTGCTCCAAAGGGCCCTTCCATGGCTCCACTCAAAAACTAATCTCCCATATCTCACCTTACTTCTTTTAGCGACTAAGTGCCTTAGGAGGTCAAGGTGCAAAAATCTCAATTTAAGAAAAAAATAGGGGTACGGCTTGTAATGTGGGTACCAAAGAAAAGGTCAAAAATCTCAAAGGGGCTAGCAACGGAAAATTTTATTTTTATGGGACAAGTACATCCATGACCAAGCAAGAAAAATGCCTACGTCATCTCCTAAAGTAGCATAACTTATAATTTCGCTTCAATTAACACATGGGGCAAGTTCTAGACTACACGGGATAGCATAGAAGATAACTAAACCTCACACACACATTGTACATGACTCAGTCACAACTGTTTTGTTCAACTCTCGAATCAAGCAAACACACATAATTGAGAAAATTAAGCAATATTGCACTATGTGGCATACAATTCAAACAACTGGGCTAAGGCGTCGCAAAATAGGCTATTTAATTTTTCTTAGGCATCACATTTCAAACCAAATACAAGGGAAAACAGAATGCATGCCATAACCTAATATGCCGGCACCAAACATGTCAATAGGTATTTCTAAGTTACTCAGTTTCTTCCTAACTACTCTAAAAAAAATATTAAAGTGCCCCATTCGAGCTACACCCTTGGAAAAGAACCGGTGCCCAAAGAAAAACCAAGGGATACTACCTAACTATCCCACAAAATAAAATTAAAATAAATAAATAAATAAATCTTTTTGTATTTTTAAATCGGACTTTATCCCTCAAGAAAATTGTCCAACAGATCCATCGTCGGAAAAACTCCAAGCTTTTTCTATATTTTTTTTTTCTATTTCAATTTTTCTGGTCAACTAACTAAAACTAACTAAGGCTAACTACCCAAAACAAACAAAAAACAAAAAAAATTGAAATAAAAATAAAATAAAAAACTAACTAAACAAAACTAATTAACACTAAAAAAAATTTAAAATTCAACTATACAAATTATACAACAATTTCACAAGTAGCATACTTCCCACCCCACACTTAAAGCATGCATAGTCCCGATGCATATGCGAATTAAAAAAATCAAAGTAGGGTGAAATGAAATGCTCCCTGTCAATCAGAGTTCTCCAAAGCAGCAGCCGCAGGCTCATCGTCATCTGGGCCTAGAGGAACCACGGCTCGGAGTCCGATGACCTCTTCACCGCCCTCATCCTCTGTGTCATATCCGCGTACTGTGTTCACGTCCTCATAAGAATGGATGGGGCTGCCAGGTGCAATCCCCAACATCTCTTTGGCTGAACTGGATAGCTCACTGCATAGTTCCATACGCACCGCATCCGTAGCACCTACCTTACACATAAAAAAGTTCAGAGTTTTATATATGTACCTGCTGAAGCTCTCGTCCCTTTCATAGCGCACAGCTGGTGTTAGCTTGGACGATGTCTCCAACAGTGTAGTGATGTCCATTAGCCCGGTTGGAACCTCCACCATCTCGTCATACCCCTTGTACTCATGCACCCCGAGGTCCATCATATACTTGGTGAGAAAATTGCCAAAGAAAAACCGTTTGATCTGCCGCCCGAACCTCGTACGGGCCATCTCCCCCAACATTAACTCACCCACATTTATGGGTCGGCCTGTCATCAAAAAATAAATGACACACACTTGAGCACAAGTGCAGTCATTGATATGCTCGGCAGGCATAAGGCGGGCCTGTACAAAATTCTGCCACACCTTGGCAGTCTTGTTAAAATCGGACCGAACCATATGAAGATGAACAGTGCCGTGATTTTTGGTCCCTTTGGTATTTTAATTAACGCCACACAAAGTGTGACGTATCAAGGTGTATTTGGGGCTCGTGACAAATTTGTGAAGTCTCCTCGGATCAACATTGTCAACACCCAAGTGTTTGCATATGTCCGCCATGTGCATTTTAATCTCAACACCCCGTACTCGCAAGATATCATGCCTGGCGTGCCAATTGGCATAGATTTCCCGGACCGTACTCAAATTTTCCGGTCCGGGGCATGTCAATAACTTTTCCATGTGTCTGGCACGTAGTTGGCCCATCACCTCAGGAAAGTTCCGCTCTGAAACCTTGGTGTTAATTCCTATCTCGGAGATATAACGAACCTTTGGCACAAAGTCCCTGTACCATGCAACAGCCGCATCATCTATCAAATCTAACCGGGGGCGGGGTTTCAAAGGTGCAGGTTGTGAGCTCTCGGCCAATTGCTTGCCTTTTGCTTGGCGGGAGGGGTCATCTCCTTGCTTTCTTTTCTTGGGTGCAGGAGAGGTGGAGGAGGATTTTCCAATGCCTTTGCCTTTGGTAGCACTATGACGATCCATTTTGTATCCTGCAATACAATGAAAACATGAACATGAGACTTGTCAAATATTGTACCTAAGGTTGTGGTGCAAGTCCTACAAGGACCCCACACTTAAAACCAAAGGTGCAATTAACACTATTTTCATGATTTGTATGTGAAAAGGTGCACGTGTTGCATCCTAAAGCTATGGGTACTCAAGACTTCCCCAAGCTACTCATAGAATTTATTGATTATTTCTACATGAATTCACTTCAATGTAAGCAATAGGCATGTGTGACTCCACTTTTTACAACTACACACTATACTACATTAGCTAAGTTCTACAACAAGTCAAAAACATACAATACATAAGATACATAGTGTAAAGACATGATTATTCCATTAAATCTCAATCCTTTATCATGTAGAAACATCCCTACATACCCCACACATATCCCAAATTCAATCACAACGACACTCGGTTACTTAAGACTTCACCGGTGTACTCAAAAGCATCATTCAAGCATTTTCACAAACATCATGTGGGCATAAAGTGTGAGTTCTAGAGTTCAACAATGGTTGAAGAGAATGGCCATCCCAACTTTTAATGGAGTATAGGGACTTTTAGTTTACTACTCCAACCACATATGAAGCACAAAAATTCAACACTACCAAGTCAACCACCAAAAATTTCTTACAACTTCATAAGGGGAAAAATAGGGGGTTAGGGCTCATGAGGGATGGGATATACCTTGTTAACTACACTAAAAACACATAAAGAAGAAGAAGAAGAAGAAGTATAAGAAGAACATACCTGAAGATTGGAGAAGAAAAGCAAGAAAGAAATTGAGAAATATTGAGAAAAAGAGGGGAGGGGTCGCGGCAGATTCTAGGGAGAAGAAGGGGGAGTTTTTTTGTTTTTTTTTTCTCTTTTGTGTTGTTGGGAAATTAGAGTGTGGGTGGGTTTGGTTATAGGGGTATAAGATGGGTTATAATGTTAGTGTAGGTGGCTAATTGGGTTGGGTTTAATGGGTATGGGTTATAACATTAAAAAGGAAGACGAAAAAGAAAAAAAAAATCGGACCTCCCAGCCAGCACCCAACGCTGTACCTGGCGCTGGGGGGTAATTAGCATATTGTTTCTACCGCACCAGGCAGCGCTGGGTGCTGGCCTGGGCCCTATTCCGTGATTTTTTTTTTTTTGAACTAATAACCCGATCCCCTTAGCCTTTTTAAATACTCGATTACATGTCATATACCATTATATCTCTAAATTCTAATCCTACAAAGAAAAATGCAAAATCTATCTACTCTACCTAAAAATAATATTTTAAGAAGTTAACTACGAAAGCAATAAACATTGGGTTGCCTCCCAACAAGGGCCTGATTTAACGTCGCGGCACGACGTAGAGTATCGCCTTACTAATCAGCGAGCACGACTTTGGTCTTCTCACGATTCATGGTTCCTCCCTAATAGTGCTTGACTTTATGCCCATTCACCAAAAATTTCCTTTCACCGTGTATAGCTCGCAATTCAAGTGCACCATAAGGAGTGACTCTCACCACCTCAAACGGGCCTGACCATCTCGATTTCAGCTTTCCAGGAAACAATCTCAGTCTCGAATTGAATAATAATACATGTTGGCCTGGCTCGAATTGACGTGGCTTAATATGCTTGTCATTCCATCTCTTGGTATTTTCCTTGTACAATTTGGTTTCATATGAGTGCAGCCTGAACTCATCTAATTCATCCAACTGCAGCAGTCTTTTCTCACCCCGCGGCCTCCAGGTCCATGTTTAGCTTCTTGATGGCCCAATATGCTTTATGTTCGAGTTCAACGGGCAAGTGGCACGCCTTCCCATAGATTAACTTGTACAATGACGCCCCAATTGGCGTTTTGTAAGTTGTTCTATATGCCCAAAAGGCATCATCTAACTTTGCAGCCCAATCCTTTCTGTTCACACTCCCCGTTTTCTCTAATATTTGCTTTACTTCTCTGTTTGATACCTCTGCTTGTCCACTTGTTTGAGGATGATATGTTGTCGCAACTCGAAGACGGACTCCATATTTAGTTAGAAGGTTATTCAACAACTGATTGCAAAAATGGGTTCCTTTATCACTAATCAAGGCATGTGGAGTCCCAAATCTCGAGAATATATTCTTCTTCACAAACGCAGCTACAACCATGGCATCATTTGTCGGCAATGCAATTGCCTCCACCCATTTCGACACGTAGTCAACTGCCAGCAAAATGTACTTATTTCCTCTGGATGATGGGAATGGACCCATAAAATCTATCCCCCACACATCAAAAATCTCGACCTCCAGGATATTAAAGTGCATCTCGTGCTTCCTCGTGATCGTTCCTGTTCTTTGGAACTGGTCACACTTTTTAACAAACGCGTGGGAGTCTTTGAATAGAGTTGGCCAAAAGAACCCAGATTGTAGCATTTTCGCCGTTGTTCTATCACTACCATGATGGCCCCCATAAGGCGATGCATGACAATCATACAACACAAGTTCCACTTCTTTATCAGGAATGCATCTCCTCATTAACTGATCAGCACATTCTTTGTACAAATATGGCTCATCCCAGTAGTAAAACTTCACATCACGTAAGAACCTCTTCCTTGCCTCAGTTTCAACTTCCGGAGGAAGTACCCCACTCACCAGATAATTCACATAATCAACATACCATGGAAGAGGGTCTTGGGTTACAGCAAAAAGTTTCTCATCAGGAAACACTTCTTTAATTTCTCCACCCTCCTCCACGTGGTCATGATTTTCCAGCCTTGATAGATGGTCAGCTACTTGGTTCTCATTGCCTTTTCGGTCTCTTATCTCCACATCAAATTCCTGCAACAATAAAACCAGCGCATCAATCTAGCTTTAGATTCTTTCTTTATAAATAGATACCTGATTGTTGCATGGTCGGTGTGGAATATGACTTTTGTTCCCACCAAATATGCCCGAAATTTTTCAAAGACCCACACCACAGCTAACAGATCCTTCTCAGTGGTGGTGTAATTTTGTTGTGCATCATCAAGGATCTTGCTCGCATAGTAAATGGAATAAAACACCTTGTCTTTCCTTTGTCCTAGCACTGCCCCAATTGCATGGTCACTGGCATCACACATAAGTTCAAATGGTAGGGACCAGTCAGGTGCAACAATTATGGGGGCAGCTACCAATTTCTTTTTGAGCTCCTCAAATGCCTCCAGGCAGGCTTCATCAAAGTTGAACTTGACATCTTTTTCTAGCAACCTGCACAAAGGAGTAGCAATTTTAGAGAAATCTTTAATAAAGCGCCTATAGAATCCTGCGTGTCCCAAGAAACTCCGGACACCCTTCACAGAAATTGGTGGAGGTAATTTTTCAACTACCTCCATTTTTGCCTTATCAACTTCGATGCCACTCCTAGACACTCTGTGACCCAAAACGATGCATTCCTGCACCATAAAGTGACATTTCTCCCAATTTAAGACCAGATTTGTTTCTTCACACCAGGCTAATACCATGCTTAGATTTTTCAAACAATCATCATACGATGACCCAAAAGACTGAGAAGTCATCCATGAACACCTCCACATATTTTTCCACCATATTAGTGAAAATAGGCATCATGCATCTCTGAAAAATGGCTGGTGCATTACAAAGACCAAACGGCATTCGCTTGAAGGCGAAGGTGCCATAAAGACAAGTAAACGTGGTCTTCTCATGATCCTCTGGGCATATGACAATTTGATTGTATCTTGAATACCCATCAAGAAAGCAATAATATTCATGCCCTGCTAATCTGTCCAATATTTGGTCAATGAAGGGAAGTGGAAAGTGATCCTTGCGGGTTGCTTTCTTGAGCCTTTGATAATCAATGCAAACTCTCCATCCCGTAACAGTGCGGGTAGGAATCAGCTCATTTTTATCATTCTCAATCACAGTCACCCCCCCCCCCTCCCTTTTTGGGCACACATTGAACCGGGCTCACCCAATTGTTGTCAGAAATAGGAAAGATGATACATGCATCCAGCAATTTTATGACTTCTTTATTCACAACTTCTTTCATAATGGTATTTAATCTCCTTTGTTGCTCAACACTCGTGCGAAGTCAATCTTCCAAAAAGATTTTATGCATGCAAAATGATGGACTGATTCCTTTAATATCTGCAATTGTCCACCCAATCGCCTTTTTGTGCTCACGAAGTACTCTGAGCTACTTCTCTTCTTATGTATTGGTCAGGCCGGATGAGATGATCACGGGCAATGTTTCATAGTTCCCCAAATAAGCATAGCGTAAATATGCTGGAAGAGGTTTAAGTTCCATCTTTGGAGCTTCCTCAATAGATGGCTTAGGAGGGGTCAGAGTAACAGGCTTGTTCAACTTCTCAAATTTTCCTAGCCCGTGGATGTAACTACAGGCTATTTCAAGAATTTTTTCAATTTCTCCCCTCATTTCATCTTCACTATCTTCTTCATCCCCAACCAAAACTCGCTCAAGAGGGTCAACAGGACTCATATAAGGGACCAATGATGTAGCCTTGCTTTCCACCACAGTAATCATGGATAGCTCTTCATAGTGGGCTGGTAATTTGAGTGCTTTATATACATTAAACACCTCCACTCGCTCACCAACCCGCATCGTCATCTTCCCTTCACACACATCAATAATAGCTCGGCCCGTGGCTAAGAAGGGACGCCCCAAAATAAATGGGGCTTCCTGATCAGGCTCATAATCCAAGATAATGAAATCAGTAGGGAATATGAAAGAGCCCACTTGAACTAGCACATCTTCAATCACTCCTTCAGGATGAGCAAGGGAGCGATCAGCCAACTGTAAAATCACTGTTGTAGGGCGTGGCTCGCCCAACCCCAACTGCCTAAACACAGATAGCGGCATCAAATTAATGCTCGCCCCAAGATCACACAAAGCTCGCCCGACTGTGTGCTTACCAATTGAGATTTGGATGGTAAAACTACCTGGATCCTTTAATTTCTGAGGTAGCCTTCTCTGAATTCTTGAGCTACATTCCTCAGTGAGTGCCATGGTCTCAAACGCATTCAGCATTCTTTTATTGGCCACAATGTCCTTGATGTATTTAGCATATTTGGGCACCTCCTACAAAATATCTACCAATGGAATATTGATTTTCACCTGCTTCAAAAGATCAAGGAACTTTTTTTATTTTACCCTGACTTTTCTGATTCTTTTGGATTGTCTGATGTTGATTCAATAGTGGTTGGTCTCTTATTAAAAGTTACATGTTTTCTCTTCTTAGACTGAACTTCTTTCAATTGCCTCCCATTCCTTAATGATGCGGCATTAACAGATGCTTTAGAATTAGCTTCAGTGTCACTTGGAAGATCTCCTGCTGGTCGGGTATTTTGGGCACTAGCAAGTTGTCCCATTTGACATTCCAAATTTCTCATTGCTACTACTTGGGCCTGGTGATCAGCCATTATTTTCTGATTGAAAGCAAGTTGGTCGTTCATCATTCTCTTCATAATCTCCTCAAGGCTAGCTGATTGTTCAGCCTGAGGTGGTCTGTATTGTTGTTGAGGTGCTTGAGGTGCTTAAGGCCTGTATTGATTCTGAGTGCCTTGATTTCCACCCCAAGAGAAGTTTGGGTGGTTTCTCCAGTTGGGATTATAAGTGTTCCCATATTGATTTGCTTGACCCCTATTCGCATTACCCACAAAGCAGACAGACTCTGGATTAGCTGGGCACAAGTCACTCGGGTGACCCTCTCCACATACTTCACAAAATACATGAACTTGTTGTACTGGTTGGACCTGTTGTACTGGTTGGACCTGTTGCACTGGTTGAGACTGTTGCTTGTTAATGATCAGGGTCATCTAATTGACTTGGTTAGTCAGTGTAGATATATGTGCTGACAATGCTGAGACAACATCTAATTCATGAACCCCTGGTGACTTTTGGACCACATTCCTACCCATCTCTCCTTGCCAGTCTAGATTGCTTTTGGAGAATTTATTCAATAATGCAAAGATTTCATCATAGTTCTACTCCAACACCTGACCTCCAGCTGCATCATCTACCACAATTTTTGTTTGGGGATGGAGTCCCTCAATGAAAGTGTGAACTAACACTTCGTTCGTTTAATTATGATGAGAACAGTCTCTGAGTAGCCCCTTGAACCTTTCCCATGCTGAATTTAAAGATTCTCCTGCTTTCCGTTTAAAGTAAACTATCTCACTTCTGATCTTTGCAGTTTTGCCTGAAGGGAAGAACCTTGCCAGAAATTTTCTTGCCAAATCATTCCATGGTGTAATGGAATTAGCTGGTTCTGCCTTTAGCCATCGCTTAGCCTCGCCCAACAGAGAGATTGGAAAGAGTGTGAGCCTCACATAATCTAGAGTTACCCCGTTAGTGATATAAGTATCACTAATCTCCAAGAAGTTCAGAATGTGCTGATGTGGATCCTCGTGTGGAAGACCCATAAACTGTCCGTTTGCATGAAGTAGCTGGATCATGCTCTGTTTCAGCTCAAAGTGCCCAGTGATTCTGGGTTTCACGATGCTGGAGGTAACATTAGCAATACTGGGCATTGCTACCTCCTGAACAGCCATATGTTGATCCTCTGCCATATTCATAGGAAACTGAACGAGTTCCTGAGTATTGTTTGTATCCCTTGCTTCCCTCAACCTCCTGTGAAATGTTCTCTCAGGTTCGGGGTCAAAGCCGTCAAGTTTGTCTTGGCTTCTGACCCTACGCATTCAATCAAAGTTCCTGAGATTAGAGCAACAATCAAGTAACGTTAGACTAGACGAAATAAACAATTAAAGCAAAAACTAGAAAGTGGTCTATATTCAAGCCTCCGGCAACGGCGCCAAAAACTTGTTGCTCCCAAACGCACACGCAAGTATACGTGGTCGTACAAGTAATATAATGATAAATTGAGTGTCGATCCCATAGAGACTTGTGTAAACTACTAACTAATTCACTATAATTGTTATTCAATCAAGCCAAGATAAAAATCCAATAATGTAACTATGTTATACTACGATTCTAAGAAATAACTAATTATCAAGTAACGAGTTGATTGTTGTGTATTCAATGGAGACAAATATTCTAGGGTTCTGATCGATTCACCATTCGTATTGTGTTCTAATTAACTCTCCCTTTCATATAATTCACTCATGGTCGCTAATTAATCGATAATTGCTCTCATAGCCTTCTCCCGAAGCACTACTCGCCTATTCTCAATAGATTAACGCCTATATTCCTATGAAATTAATCTATCAGAACGCATTAAGATTACGATATTTAATTAAGCACGGTGACTAGGTATATTCCTATCCTAGCCACAAATTCGCTCCCCTGAAGGGTTAAGATCGTTCTCTCTTCAACTCTTCTCTAATCTATACACGGCTTTCTCAAGCATAGCATAGATAGTATATAGAACCTAACTGCTGGCCAGACAATTAAGCAATTAAACACATAATTGAAGAAACAACCATATATTGAGTGAACTATAATCAAGGTTAAGCTAACGTCGAACAACAATATTCATGGCTAAATCACAACCCCACAATAATGGGTGTTTAGCCACTCATGCTAAAATCAAACAATTGCATAAGTGTTAAATTAATTGTAAATACTAAAAAAAGATGAAGAAAACTGAGAATCCTTCGCTTCCTAACAATTTCGTGTGTGTTTTTCCTCCAAAGTGGCGTCAATCCTCTCAAAATTGAGTTTAGACTTGCTTTTATACGTGTTGGGTAGGTCTAGGATCGAATTAACCGAGTCCCGGTCGAACTAGGAGAGTTTCACGTCATCGGCGCCCTGAGTAGCGCTATATGAAGCGATATACATAAAAATATATATATACTTTAAGCTAAACATCAACACCCCACACTTAGACTCTTGCTCGTCCTCGAGCAATGGGACAAACTACTACCCTTCAACACGTACAAAGTTCATTATCAAGGAGCAATTTACCTTTAAATCACACACTTTACCACTTTACCATGATCGACACCGACAATCAAGTATGAACATACAAAAATTCACATTCTTCCCCTTCTTTAAACATGCTCAAGTATAACAATTTAGTCAATCATACCAACAATCTATTTGCAACCACCAAACCTCAAAATTCAACTTGTAACCACTAAGCCCTCTCAATTCACGCACTTACCCAACAAGAAAATTTACAACATTACCAATTGCTCATGAGATCATGTGCCCTCACCAACAACAAAAGAGTGTATATAGACTGGTCCATACATTCAAATTACGATGGATTCAATATATTCTCAATCAAGAGAACATTTCTCCTTTTTAATGTTAATTGAAAATTCAACAAGTCAAAACTGGTTTCACATATTAGTCGGGGAAAATTCTGCACTCCATAGAAACTATTATTACCTTATCGTACTATCAAAACACCATTTCTATGTCTTAATTGTCAAATTTTGAGATCTAAAAAAATACGGTGCACAAAGCATCTCGCATCCACACAGGGTCCAAGAATGATCCGCACCTCTAAGTGTATAATGTAGATAACCTATCCTCAAGCATTAATAGCTGCTTCCACAACTCGAATTCATGATCTATAAGTCGGGTGCAGACAACTTACAAGTCAAAAAATTGACAAAAGTTATGGAAATTTAAATTGGTATAGAAATTCGGGAATCTTACTCACAACTGAAATGAGAAAACACTCTTGTATAAAAACTCACACAATCACCTAATTACTCAATAAATAAACAATATTACAAGTAAACAATGATCATCACGTCCTATAATGATATCAACTCATATGTAAAATAAATAGAAACACTCAAATCACTAGAAGCTCCTCCGTGATAGAAAAGTCCGATATATATAATTAAATACAAGAATCTACCACATGATACTAATGACAGTGGACATGAACATGACCAAGGCAGGAGCAAAGACATTTCTCGAGGCAGAGCTAGGAGCCGGTGGAGGAATTAGACCTTGGGGAGGTGTCTCGGATGAAGGAGTAGTCCCCGGTGTGATCGGGCTAGTGGTTGGTGAGGATGATGGTGAAGATCCTGCACCGCCACTAGGACTAGGAGTTGGTGCAGATGGTCCCATTGATGGCGATGGACTTGGCGTTGGCGTTGGCATTGGGGTCGGGGTAGGCGCAGGCGTAGGGGTCGGGGTTGGGACAGGTGATGGAGCAGGGGTGATTGTAGGGGATGGTGCAGGAGTAGGACTAGAAGTGGAAGATGCTGTAACATTAATGGCTAGTTTTTGGCCAGCAGAACAATGTTGGCCAAAAGTGCAAATGAAATAGTCTGTTCCTGTGGAATTCAGAGTAATATTGGCTGGTCCAACGGTTATAAGTGTAACTGGGCCTGTGGAACTGCAAGAATCATATGCACTCTTTGTGACTTTGGCTACATCATGTGCTCCAGTTGCAAAGTTGAACACTGCAGAATTTAAAATTGAGAAATTTCAAGTTTAATTCTAGAAATTCAAGTTTTGAGTTTCACTCTAGGAAAACTGCAAAATGTTAGAATTATGTTACCAACAACTACTATAACAACTACGGCTTAACTCCAAGCAAGTTAGTGTTGTAGGTTAGGAGTTAGTTCAGCGTTTTCCTACTCCATATAATGCATAAGGCTAGTCTGCTAGTGTCTTGTTTTCGTATGTTAGTGATAGCCAGTGTTGTGTTCTTATTATTTTTCGGCTTCAGTTTCCTAGTACCTTGTGTTGTTACTGATTATTGATATTATTTTTCTAATTCTGTTTTTATGACCTCTGTTGCTATTACTGTTTTATTGTCTCTTTTCATCTTCCTGTGCTGACTATCACTAGCGTACAAATGACTAAAAGACTCCTAATTTGTTTGGTCTTTGTTGCTCTTTCTTTCTACAAAAATTCAAGTTTTCTGAAAATTATAGAGTGACTGGGGATCCTTCAATCAAATAGTATATTGGAAGGCCTAACAAATGTCAATAATCAAAGTCTGGCTTCTAATTTTAGTTACCTTCCAAATAGTAAATATTCCACATCTACTTATTTCGGGATGCAGAGATGTTGTATGATTGCTAAACACTTATTGACGTCTAAGATATAGCAGTAACAGTAATAAAGATTCTACTAATGACTTACGGGGAATTATTATAGATTCAAAACTTTCTAGCGCTACATCCCTTTTCGACTATCTCAAATAACACACTAATCGTGTAAGAGAAGAGGTGTCAAATATGTAAAGACAACATACCTAAAGTATCACCAACTCTAAAAGTACGTTGTGATGCCCAATTAGCATAAGTTGAAGGGCCACCCGCAGGAATTCCCCAACCACTACTATCGCGAACCACATGATCAACTGCTGCTATTTTCTCCGGCAACGCCGTCAAAATGGCCGCCAATACTAGTGCAATTTTTGCAATATTCATCCTTGTAACCATACTTTTGTGTTTTCAGGTAGCCCCAGTTGGATCTTTCTTGCTATAATAATTAAGTATCCTTTTTTGTAGCTAAAAGCTGCTAAGTTTCAGAGTTTCTGATTGAACATTTGTTCAATACTAGGTTGTATTTATAGAGCTAATTAGTCTATGGAAGTATCTAGGATATTTCAGTTGAATATGTTGATAAAGTTTGACTTGGCCAAAAATAAATAGCATGACCTAAATGAAAGGAGGTAGTGGAATTAGAAAGATTTTGGTCCAGACAAGTGACACTTTTGGGGGTTGAGCTGCTCCTTATTGGATGTTGGAACAGTTTCAATAATTCTGCCAAATTCCTAACTTCCTAAAACGAAATATAGTACTACTTCTCGGGATTAAGTCTATCTGCACCAATAAATCAAAATAAAAAAATAAATATCAGTGTTTATAATAACTACAATAATACACAACACGTGTCCTTTTTTGGGTATAAACATGTAAAAATAGCATGGGCTAGCCAATTTTCGGACTGGTCATTCAAAAATAACCACTATTTTGCTGCAACAGATCCAACATAATATACTGGAGTTCGGTACATCTGTGTATGAACTTCCAACATATTATGTTGGAACTCCAACACGCGGAAAGTTCCAGCATAATATACTGGAGATTTGAGCACAGGTGTATGAACTTCCAGTATATTATGTTGGACCGGTATACTTTGCTGAAACTCCAGTATAATATACTGGAGTTTCAGTATATTATATTGGAATTTCAGTATATTATGTTGGAGTATTTTCCCGATTTTGAACAATGTTTTCGTTCAAATTTATCTTTACATGAAAAATGGCTAAATTTCAATTACTTTTAAAACTATGGCTATTTTTTAATAACCACTTATAAATCTGGCTATTTTTTAATTTCACCCTATACATGTGTATGCAAAATTTAGTGGCCCAAGTATCTAAATGTGTAGCACCATTCAACAGAAAAACGCTTCCTATCAAAGGTTTTTGTTCTTAGAGAACTCAAACTCGGTACCACTTTGAAAGTTTGGACCATTTCTCAAACACGTGTCTTCAAATACATTATTATCACTAAATTATATGTAGTAGTTAATTAATATGATTTAACATAAATAGTGCGTTTGAGTAAATTTTACTATCCTAAATGAAGTCTATACGCACCAATTAATCAAAATGGAATAGTCAAGAAACAAGACACTTGTGACGATGCAAGTTGCTTGACGCGTAATCAATGACTTTGAAATGTCCAAGTCCAAGTCGTCTTTGTTCTTTTCTTTTTATTTACTTATTAAAGAATAAAAAGATATCATTTCATCCTATGTGAAGCTTCGTTAAGAAATGGACAAAGTTAATTGGGGTATTATCATTTTTAACTCGCGCTACAAATTATTTATATTTGGTAGTCGAAAAAGTGTATAAAACTTGGATAATTTATATATATATATATATATAAAAATTAAAACTTTTTGACTATTATTTTTACGGCGATTATACAATATCATTTTTTTGTATTTTTAATTTTCACATTCTTGCATGTCTTCCTCTCATAGTAGAACATTGAGCTAAGGGGTTAGATAATTAAATAGATCTAATTCTTTAAGTATCACAATGACACAATATGTATCATTATATTGTGCCATCTAGCTAAATCTAAAATTACTACTAAACCAATCAAACATGGCCTGGTGGCCTTGTGTATATCACCAAAACTTGACCTATTTTCTGTTACACCTAAATTCTAATCATGACGAAATTCACTTACAAAGAGTTGGTCCACAAAAGTGTACTATGGCCTTGTGTATATCACCAAAACGTTGTATGATTAGAAGAAGAATAATCAAAGAGACTGAATCAAAAGGGGCATCTTATCTTGCCCTTGAAAAACAACTTTTTGGTCAACAAAAGTGTATTATGAAATATTCCAATTGCTTACCTCAATATCTTTTTTTTCATGGTTGTATAGACCGAGTCAATTTGAGCGCACCTCAATTATTAATGAATATCTTTTACTCCTCATCAAAATATAAGGCAGTGTGTTACATAAAGCATCTCGCTTTTTTGTAAGGTCCGGAAAGAGTCGCAATTCAAAGGGGTTGATATAGATAGCGTACGTTCATGCAAGTATTAGTGGTTACTTCTATAACTCGAACCCGTAACTTATAGCTCACATGGAGACAATTTTAACATTGCTGCAAGGTTCCCCTTCCTTCCCATTAGAACATACGACAGTCTGGTGCATAAAGCATCCCGTATTCTTGTAGGCTCCGGGAAGGGCCACAATCCAAGGGATGTGATGTAGACAGCCTACCTTATGCAAGTATTAGTGACTTCTTCAACGACTCGAACTAGTAACTTATAGATCACATGGAAACAAGTTTACCATTGCCCAAAATTCCCCTTCCTTCCGTTAGAACATATACCAACTAATTCGGGCTGACAAAGACTTAAGTAGATTAAGAAAAAATCATCAAACTTTTTTGTCTCTACTGAAATTCACTCTAATCACTCGTGATTTTCACCTATTTCATTTGCGCTTACCTCATTCTGATTGGAAAATGCCCTTTTACACTAGTCGAGAGGTGTGGTGAACTTTCAGTGTATTGGTCCATAAGGTTTTTAATGGTGGAATTTTTAGAAGAATAAAATAAAAGAATCAAGGTATTCTCAATTTGTTACAACTGCAGCAGATTTGATTCTCTAGATAGTTTCTGAATCTAATACCATTTCCACTTTTCTATGGCATGATAATCCTACAATTTAGACAAATCATATCTTGAGTTATAAAATGAAAAATTAGCATTTACATACTATAGGATAAGTCTGATTATTATCTCAAATGTCAATCTAATAATTTATCAAGTAATTGACTTATCATTTGAGACTTTGCAAACATTCACACCTTACGTGGTCTTTCTGTATCATTCAATTTTGACGACACCATCCCCAGCAAGGGTTCAACAATGATATGTACAATTGTCTACTCATAATTGGTTTGGCTGGAAAAACAAACCTAATAATTAGACAAATTTTGTCTGATTAAGACGAAAAATAGGGCTTTAGTTCAAGCGGAAAAAAATGGTGTGCGTTACGCGTACATCACAAGTTTCCTAGCAAAGGGTAGGGGAACAAGCTCACTATCTGAGTTACGAAATGTAATCCAACTATGTTTCGAAGATTTCAAGGTTATCAAAAGAAAAAGAAAAAAGAGATTGTTCCTTTACTTTTTTGCCTTACTAAGTATCTTAATGTCATGTACTCCTTGAGCTTACTAGAACTTCCATTTACTAGCTAAAGCCTCATTTGTTTTCACTTACTTGAGGTCTGAATCTTAATTCAGATCTCAGGCATTAAGTGCATTTGTTTTTAAAGTTTGAATCTTAGTTATTTCAGATCTTAATCATTAAGTATATTAATTTTTTTAATTCACAGCTACTTAATAGGTCTAAATAGGCCTGTATAATTAAGATCTATAACAGAGACATAATTTCATTAAGATGTTATCATCCATATTCATTATTAACTGCCGCTACCACCTACCATTATCAACTACCACCATAATACTCAACCACCATCATCCTCAATCATAGCCGCTACCATTATCGGCTACCACCACCCACCATCCCCACCACTCCCAGCACCATCATTCTCAACCACAACCAACAGTCATCCACCTTAACTACCACAATTAACCACCTCATCACCATCAATAATCATAGATGGCACTGTCTATCATTATAAACTACCCACCGCTACCTTCATCAATCACAACTATCACCACCGCCCACCATTATTAACTAACACCACCACCGCCACCAGGGGAGGAGCCAATGAAGAAGTTACGGGTTCGTACGAACCCAGTAGCTTTGGCTTAGGCGTTGTATATGTATCTAACTAAATAAGTGTAGAAATAGAGTTTGAACCTAGATAATTAGACACAATGTAATAGATTTCAAATTTGAACCCATAAAGTTCAAGTAGGCGTTTGGAGATAAGAATTGTAAAATTCCAAAAAATGGTGAAAAAAAATTTCAAGTGAAAATGGTATTTGAAATTTAGAGTTGTGTTTGGACATAAAATTCAGTTTGGGTTGTTTTTGAAGTTCTGTGAGTGATTGGAGTGAAAATTTTGGAAAACAACTCTTTAGATTTTTTCAAATTTTCGAAAATTTCCAAAATGCATCTTCAAGTGAAAATTGAAAGTTTTATGAACAAACGCAGGAAAAAAAAGTTCATGTCCAAACAAGCTCCAAATCTTGGATCCGCCTCTGACCACCACCACTATCCTCAATCATAAATCTCCATCACTACTAATCGACACTAGCTATTAGGGGTGGCAAAGTGGTTAAAAAATAGTTAACCACCCTTATTATCCACTAAAAATGGGTTGGATAAAGAACTTTTTAAAATGGGTCAAATATGGATAAGAACCATATTATCCTTAGAAAATGGATAACCAATAAATAACCAATGGGTCTAACTTTTACATTTGTAAATAAACAAATTGGGGTTTCCTCAAGTTAGGGAGACTAAGGACCCGTTTGGCCATAGATGTTGCCAAATAAATTTGGATTTTATTTGACAAACACATGTATGGCCATAGATTTTGCCTACATTTTGGCAAAATCCCAAACCCCAAAATCAGCTCAATAGCTGTTTTAGGCCAAAATATCAGTATTACACTTTTTAAAAATTGCCCCAAACTTTTGTATTTTATAAAATAGCCAACCATTTATTATTTTGTAACAATGTTGCTTCGTCTTCCCGATCATCTGATAGTGTATTAGTTCATTATAAAAATGATAATTTTGTACCAAATTTATTTATGTTCAGGACTATGATTTGCGATAATATAATGAATATTATTGATAATGGTATTGTTGGGTATTTGTGATAGTTTTTAGAACTTGTGGGTATAAGTTATGTTTCATGTTTTTCAAAATAAAATTGGGAAAAATGTTTGAAAAGTGATGTCCAAACGCATTTTCATCTTCAAACCAAACTTCACCCAAATCAGATTTTTCAAAACAGTTTTGGGAATCTATTAGGGTTGCTTATCGGGCGGATCGGGCGGTTATTGCGCTTAACGGTTCGACTTATCGATTATCGGTTTTTAAATATCCGCTAGCCACCAATAAAATATCGGGCGAATTGGTATCGGTTTAGCTATTATCGGACGGTTTATCGATCTATTTATATATCTTCTATGTAAGTTTACATATTTTCCCGGAGATGCATATGATATTCTTTGACTTTTAGAAAAACAATTATGCAATTAGATGTTTAGTGACTTGACTGGAATTCTACTGATTTCATCCACTGAATTAATGAGATGCATTATTACCTTAATTAACAGTTAATACAATGGTGAGTGATGACCGCTAAGGCACTAACCGGGAAAAATAGAAAAGGAAAGGCATGCATTTTGGCTAGCAATACCAGCACTTGTTAATGGGAAATTGGGAATTGATACTTGACGCTTGACACTTGACAGCAGCTCTATCATTAGGATGGAAGTCATATATATATATATATATATATATATATATATATATATATATATATATATATATAGATATAGATATATATATATATATATATATATANAACGGGTTAACCAACGGATAATATGGGTAACTATATTATTCATGATTTCTTGCATATGATCACTTTTGGGAGAATTCTTAGCTAGCGTTTGGCCATAGATTCTAGGGGTGTTCAAAACCGAACCGAAATCGAAGCTTAATGGCTTATTGGTATTGAGTTAAGGGTTTAACAGACGGGGAATGGATTAAATTTTTTTTATTAATGACTTATCGGTGTGGGGGCGGATATTCAATTTTCTTAACGGATAATCCGTTAACCCGTTAAGAATATATATATATATATATATATATTCTTAACGGGTTAACGGATTATCCGTTAAGAAAATTGAATATCCGCCCCCACACCGATAAGTCATTAATAAAAAAAATTTAATCCATTCCCCGTCTGTTAAACCCTTAACTCAATACCAATAAGCCATTAAGCTTCGATTTCGGTTCGGTTTTGAACACCCCTAGAATCTATGGCCAAACGCTAGCTAAGAATTCTCCCAAAAGTGATCATATGCAAGAAATCATGAATAATATAGTTACCCATATTATCCGTTGGTTAACCCGTTTTTTATCCGTATTAAGTAGGTTGGATAATTATCCGTTTTTTCATTACCCGTTTTCGATCCGAACCATATCCGACCCAACCCGCCCGTTTGTCACTCCTACTAGCTACTACCATGAACCACCACCATCAACCAAAACTACCACCAACCACCGCCTCTAGTCGGCATTCACAAGAACCACCGTTAGCCATCACCACCAACTACCATATTTTAAAAAAATTATATATTGTATTGATACAATAATAGATTAATTAGTATTTCAATTAAATTTTATGTTTATTGATATTCAAATAAAAATAAATTTATACATTCAGATGTTAAAAATAAAAAAGCCTTAATCTTTTAGTATTCATATCTAATACACATCTTAATATTCAGATGTATATCCAGATCCAAATGTCTTAATCTTAATACACATCTCTTAATCCTTAAAAAAAGAAATGAGACCTAAATATGGTAAAGCAACACCAAGCCTTGAAAGATGACATTTTGGTGAGATTTGGGTAACTGCAAGATCAATACAGGATAAACCAAGAATAAATTTATTTCATATATACTGATGTACATTGCTGAAAAATTCAAAAACAATCAGCAACCTTCACGATCGCGATGAAGATATATGACTGCATTTCTAATGTTAATGATGTAGCAGTTTCTACTAGAAAATATTAAAGACGCTAATCTGGTATTTCCTATAAAATGAGATCAAAAATGTTGTCACAACCTCGATAGCAGAACTGACATTGAAGTTGTGATTGCCATCGCTGACAAATAATACCCTCGAGCTTTAATTTCCTGAAACATTGTATGCAATGGGTAAGTCCATATAATGATATGCTGACATAAAATCTGTAGTAGACAGCAGAATAGAACACTGAATGAACACGCCCGCTATAACATTAAGCAAAGGGCAAAAGAGGCCCGTATACAAGAAGTATACCAAAAAATAGGAAAAAGACATGGTTATGCCACCCAATCAGTACATGTTTCAACATTCCTTGTTAGCTAGGCCAGTTGAGATGCGCTCAAGTATCCTTTATTAAGTCTCAAAAATCTGGAAAAGGTGTCTTAGAATGAGATATCATTCTACTACGGTGCAATAGTAGCCAAAAATGTCGTGTAGTATAGCACGTATTGGGTAGCAAAAGAACGAGGAGAGAAAGAAAAAAGGAACCAAGAAAGAGAGGAACATAAATAGAAAAGGAACAAATGAGGGACAAGAGCAATTGACTTGGATCCACATCCGCATACCATACTAAGATTCATCAAAATGAAAAAAGATGCCAACTACGTTAACTGTATATGGGCACTACAATGAAAAATGAAAAAGTTTCCGACTTTATTTTTGGTCTCAATCAACTCAAAACCAGGTCAAATCAAATTTACAATGAAGTGAAATCCTCATATATGTGTTCCTAGAAGTTTATTCTAAGTGCTGAAACAAATTCTAGAGGTGCACCAAAGAAACTACAAGTACACAAATCAATAAACCTCATCAAAGTGAAAGCCCCATAATAAGGAGCAGGGGCGAGAAATAGGAGGGAAGGAAGAAAAATATGCTTCTTCCAAATAATTAAGAGCTAGCTAGCCAAAAAAAACTAGCACTTCAAAATAAAAAGGAGGTGAAGTTCAGCTATCATTGGTTGTATAGCTAATGCAAGAGCTTCCCAAATACGTACCAGTTACCACGCAATCGAAGGCCCTTTGGAGACCCTTATACAAGCGATGGGTGGGGGTTTTTCGGGTAGGGGTGGGGAGCTCCTCGAATACTTCCTATCCCATGAAAATCCTCCTTCTATCCTTCTCTCATCGCTATCTCTTTACCGTCATCACTGTCTCTTTACGGACAGCACCATCCAAAGAACATAGAACATGATACGACATTTATACGCACGACCATGACATTATAAATATTTCAAGATTCACAAAGTTATTTAGACTTACAGGTGGAATTCTTTACTCCATGTTTCATCTATGTCTTTTATGTACTGATTTTCATGCCTTACATGCTATCGTACTGACGCCCCTATTTCCCGGGGCTTGCGTTTCATGCCTGCAGGTGCAGGTAGACAAGCTGACGGTCCCCCTCTTTAGGATCCTTGATCAGCGAGAGTTGGTGTGCTCCACTTGATCCGGAGTTGTTACTAGTTTTGGTACGCTACTTTTATATGTAGATATGGGTATGATGGGGCCCAGTCCCGTCCTTTATACTACTATTAGAGGTCTTTAGAGAGTTATGTACAGTTGGGTGGAGTGGGGGTGCGGTTGGGGGTGGGTGAGGAAGTGTATTTCTTCAACAGGATTCGACAATGGAAGTACAGGAAGATGACATGTGACGAGTCAAAATGAACTTATCTCAGTTGTTTGTTAGATTGACAAACACTAATGACTTATGAGGACATGTTCCTAATAAAAGATAGCAGCAGATCCATCATACTTCTACTTCCGCTGCAAATCTATTAACCAATCTCTTAAGAAACTACACGGATGCATATTTTTCACCAAGTTCAACCCAGCCTAAGTTCTTCATGTCAGCTTATCATCACTTCTACAACGCTCCCAAAGGACAAAATAAAAGCTAGTAAATCTTTGTGAATTCCACATTAAAAATCACCATGCCTAATTTCCTTAGACTCGGAGTGTTTCTCTCAAATAAAAGTTCTTTGTTTTCAAGCTGTTGATCCACTCGATAAGTATTTAGCAGTATTTTCCAAAAGTTCTCTTAACACATTTCTAATCTCTCCTTGTCCCTTCTCCTTTTTTCCAACTCAGGCACCACAAGTTTTCTTGAGGACATGTAGAACAGCATACTGTCCATGTAAAAATAGGCATACATCACTGATAAGTATCAGATCTGAATAGACAAAATTTAAACAAAAAACTTCAAAGTGATGAATTTTACAAACTTGATCGTCTTCCACTCTTCTTTCCGTTTTTTTTTTTCCACTGGTTTTTGCTCTCTGTAAAAGTTCTAAGAAGCAGAACCGGAAGCTTTTAAAATACTTAGTTCCAGAAACATTAGTCTGCCTTCTGCACAAGCCAAGGGTCTAACTCCCCCCTCCAACTATGGTACATTCTCTCAATTTCTTCCCAGTCTTGTTCTTTACTACGAGAAAAAGGACTTCCAGAAGTAGGAAAACATATCAGATTCCATAAGCATAGCATTGAAATACAAGGACTCGTTTTCCCTCTTTGAAGAAGATGAAAACATGTAACCCAAGAATGAATGGGGATTCCTCATGTTGTTTCACTCCAAAAAATTTGGGAGGTATTTTTCATGTTACTTCACTTTTGACTATATTGGGCGGACTTTCCAAAATGCTGCCACACCTATGTCGGATCCTCTAAAATATACTACTTTTGGAGGAACTGACACGCATCCGACGACATTTTTCGGAGAGTCCAAGCAACATACCTGTAGTGCCTATGCACCAGATAAATCAGAACAAAAATAATCTCTGGGAGCTTATAATTTATTATGACCCCATTCAAGGAAAATTCGACATAAGTAGGTAATCTTTGTTCAACGATTTAAGCCCTACGAGGAGAGTTAAGTGAATTCTCCGCCAGACATATTTGAGATACAGTCACATTCCCATTTTAGGTTCATCAAATATATTCATTGTTAAACATCATCACCACTTAAGACGTCAGGAATGCGTAGAAAAGATTGAAATATCTGCGCATATACCATCTCTGAATCAAATGTCACCCTTTTTCACAAAAGCCTGAACCAAGTGTAACTTCCTATAGTTTTAATCGGTGAATATTACTCTTTCGGATGAACCGGGTGGTCATGGGATTGACTGAATTACTCAACCCCACCCCACCCCACCCCCAGGGTATAACAGTGCACTCAGACGAAACCCATGACGTTCCAAAAACACTGAATTTCTTAGTTTTCCTGTACCTTTTTGCAATGGAGCAGTATAAAGTGCAAAAATGAACTTCACCTACATTTTCGATTTTAGCAAGCATGCAACTCAACTCAATACATTCAGGTAGAGGTTTCCAGCATATATACGAGCTACTACACATTGAACTCATACATCATTTCAATGCTCGAACTTGAAGTTGAATTTTTTGTATAACGGACTAATCAGTGTGTCGTCTTTTCATTTCTTTTTAAAGTCATTTAAGATCACATTTTCCTATGAGAGCTAATTAGATGATTCAGAACTATACGAAAACAGTAGAAATGACACCAGGTAGCCACTTTAAAGGGTTGTATTGAGGAATTAGCAGTGCGTCCAGAATTTTAGTTTCCAGTTCAAATTTTCAGGACAAAAAATTGTTCTGAATTGTCCTGAAGTTAAGAGTTTTAGTTTAAAATTTCAAGACAAAATAAGTACGGGATAAAATCTAAATAGCATCGCTGAGAATGGTTATCTGTGCACTTGCCCCATGAAAACATTATGCTCACAACTATTTTCATGATAACAGTAGAGCCTCATACCTTCAAAGAGAAAAGCGAAGACGCAGCTGATATATCTTGCAGCCCAGAGAAACCAATATCATAAGAAATACTACCATCAGCTTTGAAGAGTCCAAAGTTCTTCTCTGATGATTGACCCGGCTTTGAATTCTCATTGAACAGTGCAAAAATATATGCCTTCAACATTTTTTTCGGCCTCATTGGTGTTCCTTTCCTCTTGGCAAGCCTTTTTCGCAGATTATAATTATATGTCCTAGCATTACCTGGCGTAGCAGCAGGTTCGTTCTCGTCCCCATTAGAGGCCCAACCCGTTTCAGTAACTATGACTTCCATTTTTCTGAAACCGGCACTCTCTAGAGCTGCATACGCTGCATCGATCTGAGCATCGAGCAAGTTATCATAATGAAGAAAAGTTCTATTGTCAACAATTCCCCCGTTTGGCTGAAAAAGAGCATAATTTATGTCTATTTTATCTGAGTTGTACGTGTAAGCCAAAAACGGGTAGGCATTTAAACAGAACGGAGATCCAATTTCTGAGAATAACTGTAAAAGTGGCTTCATCAACTGAGCAACACCGTCTTTAAATATACACGCGGAGGGAGGGAATGAATTAACAAAGACGGCCTGTGAGTGTGCAGTCGTTATCTGAACAACGTCACTTATCCCGAGCTTTCGTGTTGCATTATATACATTCTTTACAGCATTCAGAAGAGCTATCTCTAGTTCGTTGTCACTGCCCCCCAAAACTTCATTTCCCACAGCGATGCCGACAATGCGGGTATCGGGAAGGAATGCCTTCACATTATCTTTTACCCAAGTCAGAGCATTATCTGCATTAGCACTCATTTCTTTTACAAACCCGTTCGGAAGTCCAACCACCAACTCAAGCCCTGTCCCTTTAAAGGCATTAAGGACACTGGGATCTGCATCATATATTCTAACATTCTTAATTTTTGCTGCACGAAGGAGTTTAACCACTTTATCAGGTGAAGGGATGTTATCTGCAATTCTCCCATAGTTAATTCCATAAGTTCCAGTGAACGCTCTTGCAGTCAGTTGAGCTGAAAACAGAAGGTGAAGAAAATGCAATAAGTACATTTCACATGTAACATTAGCGACTTAAAACATGAAAGAATGCAAATATAAACCGACAGGCTATCAAGCCACACGAATCAACTTAATGCAATAAATGGTCCATATAGCTAAAATTAACATATAATTGCAGGAAAATTCTTCAGTCAAAATCTTAATTTTTTTTGGAAAATATACATTAAAAAACTGTAACATTTTGCAAACAAAGCATCGCAATAAATACATCAAACAACATTTTCCCTATTCATCAGTTATACAGTGTAATAACCTTATAGGAGTACTATAGAAATATAAAACTAAGGCTGTTATACCAATTAGTGGCAGAGCCACCCTTATCCAAGGGGCGTCAATCGCCGGAAAATTACACAGATTGGTTAAACAAAATTTACATATACATACTATATGTTGAATTTCCTTGACTTCTTTATCTTAGTAAAAATCCTAGTTCCGCCTTATCAAATCCATTCACATAAGCAAGAAAGGCTGCTACCAAATTCCACTGCAGAAAGATGAAACAGCAAATACCTGACTCCACACACACACCAAATTACAAGATCCAATTTTTATTATTTACTGTTTATTTTTAGTTATCAGTAAAATTAACGATCATACATGAGCACGTAATAATAAAGCACATAAGCATATTGATCAAAAAGGAAAAATGAAAAGGAATCCAAAATTCAAAAGAGAAAAAAGAACACCCAAATAAACCAAACAAAAAAAGACTGATCCATAATCCAATATTACCTCAATTACCCAAAAATTCAAAAAACTACAACAAACCCAACAAAATTACAGTCTCATACACAACCAAACAAAGCACAAATTTTTTACATAAAAAAGGCACAAAATTGTACCATTAGGAATGAAGATCATCAATAACATAAAATGGAATCGCAGAAAAATCAAGCGAATCTTCATCATCGCTGCAATGCCTAAAAACGACGCCGTCCTCTTTGCCTTTACAAATTCAAGAAACAGAAAAGCTCAGTCTTTTAGCTTCTTCAGCCATTACCCAATACACCCTTTTACCTGCTTATCACTTTTCACAAAACCCCACCAATCAAAAAATACGCTGACTTGTAAGATTCTTGATTTTTCTATACAGTTCAAAAATTTAGTATATTATCAGGTGGTGGCACACGATGGTTGACGGCGGCGGAGGACGGAAGTTTATGGGTGGGGTTTTGACGGTCGTTTTCTTTTGGGGGGTAGTGACTAGTGAGTGGGGTTTTTGGTAGTGAAATTATTCAGACAGTCTATATACTCGGTCTTTCTTATGTAGAGAGAAAATACGAGGTGTTTTGAATTCCATGTTTGGCATATTGATTTGATTTGAATTTTTATTTAAACAACTTGGAAACAGTGTCAAACAATATTCTTACTGTCAAACAGAGACTTACTGTTACTGCATCTATGTTTTCTCCACGCGCCTTATGGCCTATATCTTGCATGCAAAGTGTTTTTTTTTTTTTTTTTTTTTTTACTATTAGGGATAGTTTGGTATGGTGTATAAGAATAGTGCGGAATAAGATATACTAGTAATGCATAGATTAGTAATGCAAGTATTAGTTATGCAGATATTATTTCTTATCTAATGTTTGGTGTGGTGTAATAAAATTATAATGCATTGCATAATTTTTAAGAAAAATAATTGTTTACAAAAATATCTTCCATATTCTCTAGCTTTAAGTGACTTTAAGGATAATTTTGTCTTTAATTATACTAATGCATACATTAAGGGGTCGATTGGTAGGAAGTATTAGAAGAGATAATGCAAGCATTAGCTCTATGCATTACTAATATCTTGTTTGGTATATTTTTTCAACATGTGTATAACTAATATTTATATTAGTTATACATCATACTTGGTATTATCTTATGTATAAGTAATGCATAGAAAACCATGACATTAGCAAATACCAAGGCTATTAACGCATGCATTAGTATGGTTAAAGACATTTTTGTCCTTAAAATCCCTTGAAGCTAGAGAATATGAGGGCAATGTTATAAATAACTATTTTTCTTAAATATTATGCAATGCGTTATAGTTTTTAATATATCACACCAAACAATAGATAAGAAATAACATCTGCATAACTAATGTTTGCATTAGTAACTCATGGGTTACTACTCTCTAGATATCAAAGTGTCATTTCCTAGATATCAAGGTTTCATTAAACTTTAAAAAACAGTCTAATCGTATGCTAGATATAGTATATTTAAATGTTATCTCAATAGAACTATTAATTTTAATTAGATTTGATGTACTTTCTGTAAAACAGATTGAAATATTAATCTTTTATTTAATATATAAATTTTCGTAATAAAAAAACCTGTGATGAAATTATAGAGCTAAACATTTTAACAAGTAAATGTCTCATGATTCAAAATTTTATATCTAATCTGTCGAGATTTATAAATCATGACTTGTGCAAAGCTTTTGTTGAGGCGTCAAATATAAAAAGCTCATAAATTAGGAATTATTTGAGGTTATTATGATTCTGTAAAGCTAGTCCTATAATATTTAAAACTTATTTCTAGGATATTTCCATAGGGTACGCGGGGATGGATGTAGGGGTGGAAGGGGTTCATCCGAATCCCCTTTGTCGAAAAATGACATTGTATATAAAAGGTAAAATATAATTTTTTCCTCTATATATTATATTTTGAATCCCTTTAACTAGGACGGAGTGGAAGCCTCGACCCGAGCAGAAGTGCAATATGTCTGAAAACTCAAGATCGTAAATGGAGTCGAATACGACCCAAGAATGTAGCTTAGTGGTTAAGGGGTTATAACTTTCCTGAGATCGTAAGTTCAATTCCCCTTAGTTACAATCATTTTAAACTTTTTTTTAACCCCTTTTGTAAAAATCCCGCTTCCGCCACTGACGTTACGTACTTTCAAACCAAACTTTTCTCAATAATGAAATTAGAAACAATGATTTAATTGAAGGTAGGGGAGCGCGTGGGGCCATTTTGATTAGTTAGTGCAACGTGTTTCACCAGCTTTGTGTTACCAAATTCTCATGGAAAACCAGAATAGAATCTTTATTTCACATTTTCTTTTTCTCCTCATGAAAGGGAGAGGAAAAGGCTTTGGTTTACCAAATTTTTTTTTCCTTACTTGTATTTTATTTTCAAAAGAAATATAAATGAAAATAACTTTACAGAATTTTATGTGATATAATGAAAATAACAATTGTAATCGATTATAAAATCGATCTGCTCCTTTATTTCTTGTATATGGTACCTCTCTTTTAAGTAGGGGTGTGCATTCGAATCGGTTTATCGATAAATCGAATCGATTATTTGTTATCGATTTATCGATTTCGATTCCGAAATTTTTTTTATCGAGTTATCGATTTCGATTTCGATTTTGTCCACTACGCTTATCGAGTTATCGATAAATCGATAAGATATACTAAAAAGACGACTATACCCTTATTCTATATACCATTCCTTTACCCTACCCTTATTATTTCCTAATTTCATTTCCCTCCTACCGGCACTACCCTTCCTTTACCCTACCCTTAATTTTCTTTTCCTTTCCTCTTCAGTCTTCCCAGACGGCCAGACCCCAGTTCACGACGCCGACGCCGACTTCCTACCCAACCCAGTCGCCGACGCCGCTTCTCCCCCTACCCTCCTCT